>JAJJID010000097.1:0-111009 GCA_022204955.1 Macrophomina pseudophaseolina
AGGTACACTGGGACCACATCGGCGAGCCGCGCGACTTCCCACATAGCTACTTCATCCTCGGCCACGGCGCGCGCGCGCTGCTCGCCAACACGCACCCGCAGACGCTGCGCGGCGGCCACTCCTTCTTCGAGCCCGACCTGCTCGACCCGGCCCGCACCATCGAGCTGCCCGATCCCGCTTCACCAGCAGCTGCCCCAAAGCTTCCCCCGCCCTTCCGCAGTCCCGCCGCTTGGGCGCCGCTCCCGTCGCTCGGCCTGCCCGCCGTGCTCGACCTGTTTGGCGACGCGTCCCTCTACGTGGTCGATGCCCCCGGGCACTTGCCGGGGCACGTTAACGTGCTGATGCGGACGGCGGCTGGGTGGGTGTATTTGGCGGGCGATGCGTGCCATGACCGGAGGATTCTGAGGGGGGAGCGCAGCATTGGCGAGTGGCGGGACGAGGGGGGCGCGGTGTGCTGTATCCATGCGGATAAGGCGAGAGCGGAGGAGACGATTGAGAGAATCAGGGGGTTGGAGAGGAGGGGGGTCGAGGTGGTGTTTGCGCACGATGTGGAGTGGGAGCGGGATGGGAGAAATAAGGGAAGGTTTTGGGGCGCTGGGCGTGAGTGAGGATGGCTGTGGTGATGGTGAGACCGTCAATGCCATTTGATGAGTAGGCCGGAGTTTCGAAATTGGATGACTGATTCGTTTCATGGCTTCGTGGTGTACTGTGTTCGTGGGGCTATCGCCGTCAGCCATGTCGGAGCGGTGCTCAGAGGCTCGCCGGGTATGTGGCAGGCGTTCTTCGTGCGGTGGAGCAGCAAGATGCCAAGCGAGCCTCTTGCGTGTCATCCTTTTCACTTCACATGCTTTCGATTACCTGGAGAGGAAAGCCGGATCCACTGCGGGGTGATGCGGGGTAGCTCGCCGAGAGTGGGGTATCAGCAATCCATGGTGGTGAAGCACACGGACACATCCTAGTATCCGATAACAGTTGGAAAACCCTTCCGTTCAGCGGACCAAAAACCATCGAAAAGGCAACATGACACACTCTCGTGATCCCGCCAGGTTGAAGGAACAATTCATAAGAGAATTTGGAGAAGAGGCGCTCGACAATGGCTGGCAGAACGTCTTGGACTTGAGCCCAGAGCTTTTCGAGGCTAGCATGAAGCTCAGAGCCGTACCGCGGAAGAAAAGACACCTTCCACTCAAGGTGCAGCACTTGGTCTCCATAGCTGTCGACAGCGCGTCAACCCACCTGTATGTGCCAGGCATTCAATTACACATCAAGGAGGCGTTAAAGGAGGGAGCAACCACGGAAGAAGTGATGGAGGTGATCGAGCTTACGAGTACCCTGGGAATCCACGCCTGTAATATCGGCGTCCCACTTCTGGTCGAGGTGATGAAGGAGGAAGGTATCTACGACAAGCATCCGACGGCCGGAGCCCCCTTCGACGACTACCGAGAGCGGCTGAAAGAAGACTTCACAAAAAAGAGGGGCTACTGGCACCAGTTCTGGGAGGATTTCCTCAAATTGGATCCCGAGTTTTTCGAGGCCTATCTGGACTTCTCTTCCGTGTCCTGGACAAAGAACGTGAACGGGTCTGGAGAAGGCGTTCTGGAACCCAAGGTAAAAGGAGCTTTATTATGCCGAAGTGCACAATGCTCACACTATGATAGCTCAAAGAACTCATCTACTGCGCATTTGACGCTGCGGCAACTCATCTTTACGTTCCAGGATTAAAGCTTCACATGAGGAACGCTCTCGGCTATGGCGCCACACCAGAGGAGATCACGGAGGTTTTAGAAATCGCTTCTCTCCTCAGCCTACACACTGCACATGCTGCAGCTCCCATCATGTCTCAGAGTATTTTGTAGTTGTGGTGTAGATAAAACTGCCCTCGGAACATTCCTCCTTTGCCGTAGTGTCCCGTCTTTTATTTCAGATGATATACCGGAAATCAGGTGCCCTGTCCGTGTGCTGCTCCGGGGAGACAGCGAGTCCTTCCGCTAAAGCTCTATCCTTAGATGCCTCTCTCCGCTTATAGATCCATCTGACTACCCACCAGCCGCACCACGCAAAGGCTAGGCAACCAAGCGACCAAGCATGACCTAGGAAGAACCGAGGAGCAGCGCCCGTCTGGTAGATCTGGCCCGCAACTACACCTCCAATGTTCGTGAGTGTCAGCAGGATACCCAGGCTCGCTGCTCTTTTCCCATCTGGTGCGCAGTTTCCCGAGAGCCAGGCGCTGCTTGATGTCAGTAGGCGAATCCAATTTTCTTTGCATACGGCCTCTTACATGTTACCGCCTGTACACAGAAAACATGCGGTGGCGATGAGGTATGTCGCAAAATACTGGGCTCCAGCTGAAACTGGAGCGAGACAGACCGCATATCCAGCGATCCCAAACGGAGCGCAGATTACTAACGGAATGAAGCGCGTCTGGTATCTGTCACTCAAAAAGGCGCCTACGCCGTAGACCAGAGCACCCCATAGGTTCACTACAGATACGTCAATATCCACCCGCATCCTAAGTGGTGGTCAACTCACCAGGAATTACCAAGTATTGCGCTTGAACTGTAGAGTAATGGAAGCCGTTCTTAATGATGATTGGAAGAAAGGTTCCGAAGCCTGTGGCCCGTTAGGAGACAGATTGGAGAATGAGAAAAGTCTGCCTACCGTACAGAATGGTCACCACCGCAATTTGGATCACCCCATGGAGCCAGCTCTTGATGTCATTCGCTGCTTCCTTGATGTCTTTCTTCCCGTAATGTCCGGAGCCGCCGCTGTAAGCTTCCATGTGCTCTGCGCGTCGCCGCATCAGAGCCTTGTCCTCATCGTTCAAGAAGTATGCCGTCTCGTAGTTTTTCGGAACAACGAAAATGCATATTCCTGCCCAGATAACGGTGATGATTCCTTCGATAATGTATAGCCTACTCACTCATTATCGAAAAGTATGGGCAGCAATCAGTACAGATGACACTTACCACCTCCATCCCGGATATCCTGAAACTCCGTCCATGTACAAAATGGCCCAGGCAAGGAGACCACCAAATGCGCCAGAGAGCGCAGATGCAACTGAAAGGAAGTCAGCATGTGGCAACACTATTTTCAAACCAGGCAGCCCACTGAAAAGATATGAGACACGCATAGCCAATTCTTCGCGCTTGTACCAGTTGCAGAGGAACAGGGTCATGGAGGGGAAGAGACAGCCTTCGAAGAATCCCGATAAGATGCGTGTCACCACGAGCGCGCCAAACCCGTGGACAAAACCAGTGCACAGGCAAACGACTCCCCAGCAAAACGTGATAGTCGGTATGACACGGTTGAACTGGAGCCTTTTGACGAGGATGGAAGTCGGAAACTCGGCCAGGATATAGAAGATGTAAAACACAGACACGGCCGTGTTGAGCTGAGACCCCTTCAGACCGATATCCTCTGTCATGCCTTGGGTTGCTGCGAAGCCAATGTTGCCGCGGTCGAGGTAGCTGATGAGCATGAGGAGCATCATCACCGGCGCGATGAAGCAGTCCAGCTTTCGTACCAGAGCTGCCTCCTTCTTTTTCAGCGCAGCATCATGCACAGATTCTCCGTCGGTGTATTCTTGGAATCCTACATCGAGTTTCTCTTCTGTGACGGAGGTTGCCATGCTTTAAAATTATGGAGGAGGTCGCGGTAACAGACTACAAAAATGTTTGGGCACATCTCCACATAAAGGCAATGCAGTCTGGCAGCCCGCACGGGAAAATGTGAGCGTATCAGCATGCGTGCAGCTACATATCAATATTCCCCAGATTTACTGGCTTCAATCCCGTATGAGCGCCGACCTGACTCGCAGGGAAGAGGTGGCGAGCCCAGCCTCAGAATCCAGAATGTAGGTTGGATCTACCCGTCTCCGAAACTGGTGAGACCCCAAAATGCGGGGAACATGCGCCAACAAACAGAACCCCCGCTTCAAGGTCGGGACATGGTCAGATGATAAATCTTTCGAGGAAGTACGGAAGACTGCCTTGTTATATCGGGCCATTTCGTCATAATTTTCTCGTGGAAGACTCGAAGCAGAGAATCTGCCCGCATCCAAATCACACAACAAACTGCGCTATCCAATAGAACTCCCAGTCAATCTTCAAAGCTATGTCCGGATGCATAGAATTAGTCAATTATGCTCCGAAGGTACACATTTACAGGCTATGACGCACTGTATTAGCGCTGACATTTGCAGGGGACCAAACTGTGGGTGAGACTCCAATGATCAACCCCAGCTAGCCTGGAGAAGCTGACCGTAACGGCACAGCTCTTGAACCTTGGATACTTGGAGTGCGATGTGGGCTTCTTGTTCCAGAACGTTTGTCATCCGGATGTTTCCTAGTTTTTGATGGTTCCTGATAGCAATTCTCAGGGAGGAGGCAACCTGTCCACTCGGAGCAACCCCAACCCGCCGAGGGCTCGAAGAAAACTTGTAGCTATCTCCGCTTTGGTAGAACACCCGACAGAAGGCCTCATATTGTTTGAAACGGGCACTGGAAGAAATTATCCAGGTAAGCACCCTCCGGAATGGCACAGGTGACCGAGACACTAACAAACAACTCTACAGAGGTGGTTGGAGTGAGTGACCGAGCGTATCATCAACGACGTGCATTCTGCTAAGGCATCTGTCAGCCTCAAACAAATGACGTCTTTGCCCAAATCGAATACGAACAAGACCAAAACCTGGACAAAGCTATTGCTAAAACTGGGCACGATGTGAAGGATGTCAGGGCAGTCATTCTCGGACATCTTCATACCGACCATGCCGGCGGTCTGGAATATTTCTTTGGGACGAATGTTCCCATATACGTCCATGAAAAAGAATTGAAGAATGCTTTCTACTCTGTAGCAACGGGATCTGACTACGGTGGGGTTTTCCTTGTCGTTCATCTACGGTCGGACTAATATCATGCGACAGGCTGCTACCTCCCGCACTATCTACGCTTCGACCTCAACTGGCAGACATTCCACGGCGACTTCCTCGAACTTGCACCGGGCCTCAACATCCACCATGCCCCGGGCCACACACCAGGTCTATGCATTCTCCAAGTCAATCTTCAAGAGAGCGGCACGTGGATCTTCACTTCAGACATGTACCACGTCAAGGAGAACTACGAAAGCTCCATCCCCCAGGGATGGCTTGCGAGAGAGCACGATTCATGGATCCAAAGCAATCGGATGATCAAAAGGCTGGCGAAGCGAACGAAAGCAAATGTGGTATTGGGTCATTGCGTGGACACGCTCGCGCAGTACAAGAACGCACCGGAATTCTACCTCTGATGTATTGGGAACGCAATACTACTAGGTATCGGAGTAATGCCCGAGGTTGGCTTGGTAGATAAGGCAACGCCAAATAACCGGCATTAAGGACGTGAGCAGTCAATTTGTCCTGGCAGCGGCGTCGGAAGCATCGTGAAATGCAATTGAGCACTGAGGTTACAGACATCCATCGCTCTTCCTGAATACCTTCTGAAGTTGTGAACGGTCGAAAGTCGGAGAGCGGGCAAGCATTTTGCTCATGGGAGTCAGCGTAACATGTCTTTCCTTCATCCCGCTCGCATGCCGCTTCCGGCGTCTATTGATAGCATGGTAGTAACCGATGGTAGGATCAGACGAGATAAGGCGGGGATTTGGGACATGTCAAGGCTTTCGATAGGTTTAACATTGCTCCTTTTCGCGGCTCGATACGATGATCGCGGAGCGCTCGGATCTTGGCTGGGATATTCTTTGTAGGTTCCAACCCATGTTAGCTCTGTTTCCTCGCTAAGTAATAGTTCTGAGTTTTTTTTGTATCATCCTGTCTCAAGTGTGTGAGGTTCTCCGCATTGGAGAAGGAAGCTATACACAAGTGGTATCTTGGGGGAAAGACAATAAAGCGGAGCGCGATCCTACATCGAACTCCCACTCAAGCTTTCATGCTTGCAAGTGCAGCGAACTTGCCGCGAAACCATGCCCCTGTCGACTTCATTTCCGTTTCTATTCGCTTTCGGACGATTGCAGAGCGATGCGACGACTGTACCGCCAGTAAAGCGCCAAATACCCAATACTCCTATGGAGTTACCGAGGTGATTTCACCGCCAGAAGCGAAACCCACCTACAATCAGCGTGCTAAGCATTGTCTTCGCGAAACCGAGAACGGAGTTAAGGACTATGCCGGCTGCGTCTTTTCAGATAACGAGACTAACATATTCCTCTAGTGGGGCAACAATTACGTCATGGGCTGTTGCAGAGTTGGCATGGACTAATATGCGCACCCAGGGTCTTCAACGGTCGGGCAACCCCTGGAAAGAAACCGGCCACTATGTAAGTCTCCAGTTTTGTCTCAACCCCTTGCATCTCGCTGATCCACTTTTTAGTTGGCTCAACTGCGGCCCCGGCAGCGACTCGCTGATGGGTCTGGTCGACGAACACGGACCCTGCAGTGTCACGGAGGAATCGGAAACCAAATGGAATCCTTACTCATTCGGATGAGGTGCCCAATATGCTCTATCTTCCATAGCCAGTCGGTGTGGGTTTCTCTTACCAGACAACTGTGATTGGCAGTTATGGCGATGAGACTGATGAGGTTATTCCCGTTCCGGAAGGTCAACCGGAAGGCCGCTGGTCGTTGACGAACCCTGACAAAGTGGACACCACGCGAGCAGCGGCAGTCGATTTTAGCAGGTTTTGCAGGCTCTTCTTGTTACTACAGCTGAAGAATCAAGGAGCCTCCAGGTTTCAAGCGGGACACTCAATCTGTGGACACAATCCTATGATGGCTATTGTCAGTAAGCCTTTCCCACAAGAACGATGACTGCGCCTGACTGGAAATATCGCATTTAAAAGAGGGGCCGTTCTTTTTCAGCAACTTCAGGAAACAAAACGAAGCCATCCTCAATGGCTCCATTTCCGGATATGCCTTGAGTCTGGGCTCGCTGGGCATCCTCAACGGGTGCATCAACGGCCGTACCCAGAAGGCCCTTTATCAGGAAATGGCTGTGAACCCCACTTATGGCATCAAAACTGTCAACTAAAGGATTTACACCTTCGTACATAGGCGCGGGAAATTCCAAATGGCTGCAGAGACCAACTAAATTGGTGTGCGGAGGCCCTGAAGGAGAAGCCGATGGCAGAACAGACCTACAACTCCTGCCCAACATCTGCCCAGGCATGTTATTACTTTTTGTTAACCCGTACCGGTCTTGTAGCGGAGATAGAAGTTTATACGACATCCAAAAAGAAAAAAAAAATTACTCCACTGGCAGTCAGTTTATCAAATCGGCGCCTGTGAGAATATCTCTGACATCAGGCTAATGACAGGGTACTGAAGGGAATTTCTCAACCTCGAGACTACGCAGGAAATTCTTGAGGTAAACATCAAGTACACGAGCTCCAGCAGCAACGTGAGCACCGGCTCCGCGCAACCGGGACACGCCCATACACCTACCCTCTTGAGGCGCTCCAAGAATCCTCGACAGTCGCTCGGGCGTGGCCCTCCAATACGGCGACGCTGACTACATGTGGGACTGGATCGGCGGTGGGGCAGTGCAGCAGCAGCTGAACCACACGCATTCCGAGCAATTCCGCGCGGCGGGCTACGCGCCGCTGGTCTCCGGCGGGCGCGAAGACGGCGCGGGTGCGGGAGCACGGCAGTTTCAGCGTTACTCGCCTCTGCGACGCTGGGCATCAGACGCCCCGCGACCAGCCCGTGGCGAAGCTGGAGATCTTCCGCCACGCACTGGCCAACCTGGGCATTGGCCGCTGAGGGACGCACCGCTATCGCCGAACCGTATGCTACTAACACCACGGCCAAGTCTACGCATGCAGATCCGCCTCCTGCCCCGCCGTAGGAGAGAGCCTATACATGGCAAGCTCAGGGTTAGCCCGCGCGACGGTAACTCTTAGCATCAATTGCTTGTCGCGGACCCGCCGGAAGGCTACTGAATCAGTGTGACAAACCCTCATGGTGCATAGACATGCAAGGGATGGGAGAATTGTAGCGTTCACATTCAATGAATAAGTGTGATTATCAAAAGAAAAAAAAAGGAATAGATGTACATCGTGGTATCCTGTGCGTTCCAAAGGCCTTTGCCTGGCTGAAAAGAAAAAAAAAAAATACGCCGAAAAGCCAGGTCGCTTTAAGAGATAAAAAGAAAAGCAGAGAGAAGAGGAAGCTTGAGGTCTCATTACACCAGCTTGGAGTCGACGTCCACCACCTTCACCAGCCTTCCCGAGGCTTTCGGCGCTTTCGCGCTCTCGCCCTCGAAGAAGGGCTTGACGGCGTACTCGGCCACCTCCTCGTACAAGCCCTCGACCATCTTGCCGAGCTTCGCGCCGCACTCGGTCTGATGGTGGAAGTCGGGCGACGCGCGGATGTCGGCGAGCATGGCCTTGCCGGTGCAGTCGACGGCGAAGTTGACGGCGAACAGCTCAAAGGCCTGCGGCAGCGGCTGGAAGTGCGCCTTCATTTCGCGGGTGCCGGCAGCGGAGAAGACCTCGCCGGTAATGTCGCAGATCTGGTTGAACACGCTTTCCTTCCAGCCGCGGGGCTGGTCGGGCAGGTCCCAGAAGAGGCGGACCTTGCCCTCGAACGTCGAGTGCGACTGTAGGTCGTTGCCCGAGGACATCTCCCAGGGGGCGGTGAAAGGGGAGTTGGCGAAGAGCGCGAGCATGGGGCGGTACACGAAGACCTTGAGCGCGCCCACGGCCAGGACGTATGCGCTGACTTGGAATTTGCGGCTGTCAAAGGTCAGGGGGCGGGAAACGTAGCGCTGGGCGATGACGTGGCGCTGGGGTTTATCTTCCTCGACTTTTTCTTCGGTGGTGACGGTGATGTGCATGAAGGAGCTCCATCCTCCGGATTCGCTGGGGAACGCATCGGGGTCTGCGTCTGCGTCGACCGGGCTGTGCACTGAACTCCTTGAGTGGTCGGGATTTGCGTGGTCGAGCTGTTCGCCCTCGGCATGGTCCTTCTCTGTGTCATCGTCCCACGAGTCGAAGGTTGCCTGCAGCTCATCCACAGTGCTAAACAGGCTGAGATCCTGCGAGCCACCTTCCATGTCGGGCCGCAGCATCCACCAGACACGGTCTGCTGGTGTCTTCTCCTCGTTCGACTGAAGGGTCTCGCCCAGGAGGGTGTCATCCAGCAGGTCGAAGAGCGACGTGGATGAGCTCAAGTCGAGGTTTTCGATGGCCTTGACGTTGGTCTTGAGCAATGAGTCGGGGTGCTTCGCGATCCTCTTCGCATAAACCTGGGCGAGCAGGTGCTTCCTCGTCAGAGCATCACGGGTCACGTAGCTGCTTATGAGCATGCTGGGCTGGTGGAAGGCCGTCTCGAAGTCCAGAGAATCCTTTGAGCCGACTTGCAACAGAGGGCCTCCGCGGTACTCTGCCATGGACCTGATGATCTTGTAAGACTTTGGCAGCCGTGACTTGAAGCCAGACTCAATGAGAGACTGCATGGCGGGGTCATCGTGCTTGATGAGGCAGTAGACAGTTGGCCGACTGCTGGAAAGGGTGAAATGGCCGAATCTTCTGGTGAGGGTCTCAGTCATGTTGGAACGAGGGAAAAGCGAAGGCGGGCGGAGTGCGGGGAAAGCTTTCCAGCGGGGAGAGGGGGTCCAAGATATACTGCCGCTCGCGCAGATACGAGCGCTTTAATGGTACCTCCACTGTAGTGTTTCGCACCCACCCCGATCGCAGGTTACAAGGATGAACCCAAATCGGGGCCAAGGAGCGCAAAGTGCAGCAGCGCTAGGGCGGGCTGGGCCGGGGAATTTCTGAAACGCCGGTAGCTCCCGCACTTAGCGGACGATTGCTTTTCCATCTGGCTGCCGTATGGATCGGGGCCTGAAAGACGCCGAGCTGGCTCACAAATTAAGGGGGCCAGAACACGTAAGTGTTGGGAGGCTACCTAGCCTTCGATGTCAGTGGACACCAGAAGCCCCACACTAACGCAGGCGACTTGGTGCGTTAGGCCCCATACAAGAGATCCCGTCTTCCCGCAAAGAGTAGTCCAGTTGGCCGCTAGGAGATGCTAGGGCACTGTGGCTTGCAACGGCAGGAAGCCCTACTGGAACTACGACCTTGGGTCCCATTTGGCCGCGAGGCATTATGACGACACCAGCGAATGCTGCACCGTCCCGCGCGCGCATTCCTCGCACCCGCCCTGCCCGATTCGCTTGCTCAGTCCCACGGCCCGCCGCACCCGAGCCAGCTGGCACGATAACTGTTGCTACGCATTCCAAATTACCCGTTCCTCGCGAGCGCCAGAGTTCCGAAGCCCGCCAAGCTCTGATAGCAGACGGGAGATCTGCGCAAGGACGTCCGGACCTTTCAGGAGGCTTCCCACAGCCACATTCTTCACTTCCAATTTCTTGTCAACTCCTTTCAAAATCCTTCCAAGCACTTGCTCTCCGGAGCCGCATCTGCACGGATGAATGCCGCCGCCGACAGCGCGGCAAGTCCCGCGAGGTCGATGGAGTCTCAGGACCCTGCGAAGACCGCTTGACCGAACTGCGGCCGCACGTTCAAGGCATGCATCCTTTGAACCGCAGGTGGAGTGCGCCCAAAGATCCCGTGCGATTCGAACCCTGGTTCCGCTCCACCTGCGCAGCCGCAGAACACGTCCTGGAGCCGCCAATGGCATCGTATCTGTTCCTGGTGCACCCTGAAACTGGCCGGGCATTTGCCTACAAGGTAAGAATGGAAGGTCTCGGTCACCCTTGCATCTACCACCGACCGCATGCGAACCTGAACGGCTAGCCTGGAGGACGCTTCCCATGGGTGGAAAAGCCGCTCATCGCAGACTTTGAGCCGCCGTACTGCCAATGCTTGGCGTGCAGGAACCATAGCGAGTAAATTCGAGTTGGCATAAGAACTGCGAGAACGCCGTCTGAAACTTCTGTGGAGTAGCTCGTGTATGCATGGATTCAATAGCTACGTTACGCATGGCTGCAGGTATAAGGGGTCCTTCCGACCTCCAGTCTTCGCCTCAAGAATATCGCTTACGGCCATTCCTGCTCCCGAAGTCCGGTGCTCCGCTTCCGCGAAAATTCGCCTCGAGGCCCCACTACGAAAGACGCGAGAGGGCGCGCGTGTTTTTTTTTTCTTTTTCTTTAGCGTGTGGATCAACTCCGCTGAGTCCAAAGCGGATGCAACATAGTCCAGGATGGAGCTTAGTGGTGAAACGTGCCGGGAAGAACATTTCCGTGAGGGCACCACAAAATGCTGCGGGCCCACCTTCCCCGAGACCCTGAGGCGGAAGACTCGCCCGGGCCCAACCCAACCCAAACCCCACTTCCCTTTTCATGACGGGGTTTCCCTATCTCTTGAATTCACAGTTCTCTTTAGCGTGGGATGCGGAAGATCTCTCCTTTCTGCACGTTCCTCTCTAGAAGGAACATGAGGCGCATCTCCTCTTTCAGCTGAATGTAGCACAAGACGCGCCCCGGGCAGTTGTCCGCGCAATGTAGGTATGGGCATATCATGGACATCGTTCCGTTTCCGTCGTTTTGTTCAAGGAAAATATCAGCTGCTGGTTAGTCGGTAAACCAGCCCCCGGCACTTCTCTCACCATCGGTCGCCACATAGGAAGGGAGATCACTGACAACCAGGCAGCCACACTACATCCTTCGTGCGTTCTCAGCCCTGAATTTTCTGAGCGTAAGATGACCTGATGGCACACACACAATGGCTGGAGAGAATTTTTGGGCCGAGGAAAACTCGCAAACAGGGATACGAACTCCTGCACTCCAAGGCTGCACATTGGGGAAAAGCAAGGTGACAAACCAGCCACTCAACTTTCCCCACGTCACGAGCTTGGAGCCTCGGATTCCAGCAAGTGCCCGTGGGCCTCTCTCTGCAAAACAGTTCCAACGTTCTCCTGCGCTCCACCCTCGCCCTCATTACATGAGCCATAGGCGGACGATACCATGAGGCGGCGGATTACAGTAAGTTTGAGGTCGATGAGAGTGCAAACCTTCCCCAGACCAAATGCAGCAGGGATCTACCGGAAGGTCAGGCCGAACAACGATCCGCCCGAAGCCAATTCCAACCACGATCTACCGGAAGCCGACCCCGGTCGCAACTCAGCAGTCGTCCAGCTCTACGGGGGTGATGTAAGGAGGGTCAGGAGCAGGGGCACAGATAGCCAACGATACGCGGACTCTGGTGGAGAGATATTCTGGCCAACCATTTTCGCCGCACTCTCGGTTTTCATTGACATATCTGCTGCAGTGAGCGTCGATTCGACGGCGAGGAATAGCATTTCCTCTAGAGCAGCTACATGTGGCAACAGGCGGTCCACATCATCCTCAAGCCTGTCAGCCACGAACTATACGGACGCGCAAGACCGCAAACGCTCTCAATTGTTGTTCCGAGACAATTTCTACCGCGTCCGGACTGCCGGCTTCGATGTGGATTCTACCGGCAGCGACTAGTGCCTGTCAGAAGTAAATGACACCGGCACCGACCTAGAGAAGGACACCAGTCGCAGCCTTCACTTGTTTCCCCCAGGACAGCGATATGATTAGTCCCGGCCCACAACGGCGTCGCAGCATAAATGAACCCGAGGCGTAAAAGAAGACCGACTCGCCTGGACCCTTGACCCATCATCAGAACAGCGAATCCGGCATCCGTTGCGTCGGGAACTCCACCCTGAACACCCGCGCCCGGTTCGGCCGAAACCGCAAGCTCAGGCACGACTGGGAGGTCGGGTTCACCCCGGGCAGCACCGCATCGTCCAAGGCGGCCAACGACTCGGCCATTGCCGCGTACGGCAACCCGTGCCAGGCTTCCTGGATCGAGGCCAACTTCTTTGTGTTTCGTAACGCGAACGACGGCGACTCGCGCGTCGGATATCTCGTACACTCCCAGCTGGGGCTTCGAACCTTTTCCGCCCGACGGTCTCGCGCCGGATAATAGGACTATGTATGCGCGTGTGCCGGTACTGCGGCTCCCCAATGACATTTGTCCGCTCATAGCCATGCATACGAGCCCGAGGAGCAGGCTTAAAGGGAGGTGTACTTTTCGCCCTTGAGCGATCGTATGTGGAGTACCTCAAACGTATCAAGCGCGTCGAACCAGAGCTACCGTGGGCAATTGGGAACTATCCGTCGCAGACGCTGATGCGTGCGCGGTTTCCTTGCAGTGAATTTGAGGATGAATGTGGGATGCAAGATCGTGGTCGCGTCCTGCCTCCTCAACGACCTACGGTACCTGCACGTACTGGTCATACAAAAAGGCGGAGGAGTGATGATGGCCCACGTCGACGGGAAGCCAGACAAGCATTGGGCCGAGGAAATATCTGTTATGGGCAGGGAGGGCATTATGCCGCCGTCACCGATCGCGGCGAACCAGCAAGGGCGGGGTGCTGTGCTTGAGCAGATCGACGGCAGGCCGGGGATCGTGGAGTTCGAGCGCACGTCGCAGACTGGAACCCCGGCTTTCGAGCGTTTTGACCCGCAATGCCCGCAGGTACCTGAGATCAGTTTTCTGCGGAGCAGGTTCGCAATTCTGTCACAGTGTCCATGTCTTAATATATACTGATTAAATAAAAGCCCGTTGAGCTCTTCTCAAGCCCGTGCCCAACAGCTTTTCAAACACGGGCGGGATTATGCAGAATAGCAGTGATGGCGGCGGATATTTGTAGGATAATTCGAGGATCGAAGACCCCATATCCGCTTTTTTGATTAGCCATTTTGCATCGACCCTTCTCAATGGATTAGACCCCTGAACCTTGAGATCTTGGCAAGAGGATACTCCCAGTGTCCTCCGCCCTTCTGCTCTCTGCGACCGCCAGCATTTGAGAGGCAAGAAGCGCACGACATGGATTTCCACCAGTGCACAAGCAAATCAAAGCCACCTGTTCTGGATTTGGAGTTGCGGATATGGTCCGCGTCCGGATAACTGCCACAGTAGGCAAAGTAAAACCCCACCAGCGGCATGAATCATTGGCATGCATCGCTCCACAAAATAAATATGAATAATTTAATTGTAGGATATTCAACCCGACCCATCTCGCCCGTACGGTCACACATGGAGCGCTGGCAACGCCTGCAGAAATTCCCAGCGTCTTACAATCCGTCATAGAACGCATTGGCCATCTCCCGCACACCTTGAATTTTGCGCAATATACCAAGCGGCCTGAGGTACGGGTGCACCAAGACGCCCGGTGAAGCTCTGCCATCCATGGCGCATTCAGGCAACGAGGTGGCGGGGACACGCATCATACACCTCAAGCCCCTCGGGCGCATGGGACCGACAAATTTCCCACAAAAGCAAGATGTGGCTTACACCAGATCGACGAGGCGCAAAGGAGCGGGCTGGTGGCGCAGGTGCACGCGACTCTTCCTACTCTGACCAAAGAGGCATCGAGCGACGGCTCGCAACTCTTGTGGCGACCGGGACCCCCACCGCACGCGGCCGCCCAACCCGCTCGGCAGATCCTGGTAGAGGCGTTTCCAAGGTTCGCGGCAGTGGTGGTGCAAGGTAAGCGCACGGGCTACGGCCAGTGTTCCACGCTTGCTGTTAGTGCCCCCATATCAACCATCGTCAACATGCGGGCCTTGCATGCCGCCACAAACACCCGGTGACCAGCAACCACACTTGCAAATGACACTTTGACGTGATGGATTACGTGTGTGGAGGACTACTAGAGTAGGGATATCTCTGCTGGATTTTCACCAACACCTCGCCTTCCTCATTACGCAAGATCTGTCCATCAATCCCAAGTCTCTCCCACCTGCCCCGTCCGTCCGGGTGCTAGATGTCGCACCGAAGCAAGAATTCGGCCAAGATAGTCTTGATGGCAATATCGCCACCCATCTACCGGGGCAAGCGCGCCGGATGTACCTCCGGGCGAGCTCCTATTTGCTGACGTACGTGAATTGGTGCTTGGACTATTTGTCCCGGGTTGGCCTGCCGCATATTGTAGCAACGGGGCCCATCGAACGCATTTGCGCCTTGCTAGATGCTTTCGTCGTGGTGGGTTGCGACAGTTGGAACCTCGATTTTCGTTCCTTCTAGGGCGCAGATACCACTTGCAAGCTAGCTTGGGGAGATTGCAATCCTCTGGAAATGTGCTGCGTCCGTGTTCGTAAGGAGGCGCTACCGTAGGCAAAACTCTGTCAGGAAAGGCTTAGTCAAATGCGAAGAGCCAGGACAGTGTACTTCCTTCATGAAACTATCAAGCTTCTCCAACTTCGCCAAAGCGCTCCCCCGTCAATGTGCTTCCACACTCACCCTGGGCGGTCTGGACTTACTCGTGGAGTTCTGGGATGTATTCACTGTGTACAGTCAGATAGTTTGGACACTGGATTGTTGTGGCATCTGACGTGCGGACAATTGCTACAATCAAAGTCATCTGCGGGGTGAGCGGCTGCTCAAGATCGCGAGTGAAGTCCGCTCTTGTCACTTGATCAGAATCGCACGACTAGACTACCTTGTGGTTCACATACACTCGCATTGAATGGCTTGCAATGCTTTCGTAGAGTTGAGCTATAGAAGAACGACGGAGCCCCCAGAATGCAAGTGCAAGACACTATTGAGTTAGTTCTTTGGAAGGGGCAAAGATGGGCAGTTCCGATCTGGCTTATAACCATCTTATGGAGCTCACCTAAGTGGGGAATTTAGAATAGGCCAGTGGCAGGTAATTCCCAAAGCCGAATTGCTTATCTCGTTTTCGAACAAGGCTTCCGTTGTGCAAGAGTCTCGGCTATTATCTGGGCGGCAGCTCGCCGTAGCCCGCACACCAGCAGGAAAATTCTCAACTGCAAAAGCGGCATATACTTAGCTTGGTAGGAAATCCTTACTTGTATTTTTACATTGCACTTAATGGAAAAGCAATCAACTTGGTGATCGCTTAGCTCTCAGCAATTTGCACATGTTCGGCCGCTAATATCTTCCACGATGAGATATATCTGCGATGCCGCCCCAAACCAAGTTCAACAAGCAGTTGCTGGACCATTGAGGTCAATAGTGCCCTGCTCTGAAACGCGCCGCTGGTAGTTGACTGCGTAAGTATTTATTTCGGAAATGGGAGATCTTACGCGGTGCATCGCGCTATACAGCGGCTTGAATCTGTCTGCCCACTAAACGTTTTTCCACGTTCCGACACCGGCAGATCACCTGCCAGGGCACAGGGCCCGAAATTAGTGCTCCCATATTTCTAGCGTGTCTAATTTAGGATCTGCCAAGATTACCTTCAGCGGAGACGTTGGCACACGGGATGCCCGGGGCCCGCCCCCCTGGTCACCTAAATCGGTCCCAACGCCGTTCAGTCGCAAAGACCATGCTACGGTTGCAATATCCCGAAACTTCTTCTGGAATCACACCTATGCCGTCAGTAGCGCTTCTAGTGTAATCATAGCCGCTGGACGTACCCGACGCTTCATGTAACCGTGTCTGCCTCACGTTTAGTCTGCTAGCAATTTCGCACCCTCCCAGGCTAAGATCATCACCCCTTTCTGTCTCCTTGCCCCTCGCTCCGCTACGCCGCACTACTCATTGGGAAATACAGAAGGCGACTATTGCAACTTTCTCCCCCTTATCCGCCGGCGCCTTGAACACTGCCACAGGGCCTGAGTAACCGTGTGTTTTAGGGACTCTTTGGTTCGCGGATCCAAGGATTTCGTTCGAAAGCTTGCACGGGGATTGTCGCTCCGACCTTGGTACGGTGCGACATCCGACGACATGAATCTTCGGGACGCCACGCGGCGCGGGAGCCTCTGCAGCCTCGCGAGCTACCGACCAACACAGGGCACTAAGGGGAGAGCTAACAGACACAATCTTATTTCTCTGCACAGGTGCTGAGCCTCTCGGATGTGCTAGGGTGTCACACACGTGCCATGACCGACCACACCCGTGCGAAGTGTCCAACGCTGCCAGACAATTTTGGGTCCCATCATGCTTCAATTTTTTTTTTTAAAAAAAAAGAAAACTTGGTCTTGAGGCGCTGAATCTGATATCTACATACGTTCGCAAAATCAGCAACCCGCGCTGCCCTCATACGGGCTTCGCAACACCAAACCCCCCATGCACAGCGTCGAGGCCTCCTGCTGCAGCAGCGCCGCCCTTCTGGCCTGCTCCAGCGCCGACCGCCGGGCACGACGGATCATCCACGTACGTGAGCAGTCCGCGCAAGCCGCCACCCACCGGCGGCAGCCCCTCGTCGGCGCCCGCCACCCGCAGATCGACGGGGACCGTGCCCGCAGCAGTCGCGCGGGGCGGGACGAGGCAGACGAGCGTCTTGCTGTTCCAGAAGGTCGTCGTGAGCGCGGAGCGGCCGCCGAAGAGCACCTCGGTGGTGCGGTCGAAGTGGTCGCCGAGGCAGACGACCTCGACGCCGCCGTGCGAGGGCACTTCGCTCGGGATGATCTTGTAGATTCGCGCGTCTCCTGCCTTGCTTCCGCCGGCGCGTGGTTGTTCTCGTTGCTCCGTTGCGAGCCGTGTCGGCGGCGGAGTGGCGGCTTGAAGGCTGGCGGGCCGAGGCGGCGATTGCTGGGCTGGTATAGGGTCTGCTCGCGTGCGCTTCGTGTCCGGTTGGTAGTCGGCTGGTGGTGATGTTCGCTTGTTCGGGTTGCGGATGTCGATGCTTTCCGATAGGATGCAGTCGAAGAGGTGCTGTGGAGTGTTCCATGCTGCCTGCTCCGGCCACGTTAGGCCGGATGAAAGATCGAGAGAGAGCGGGTCAGAGCCGTTGAGGCAGGGCCGCGGAAACGCTTTGTGGTCGTCGGTGATCAATATTGGCCGGCTCATGCTTTGCGCAACGACATTGTCCCGGTGGTCACGGATGGTGAAAACAACACTGACCCCGCAGAGTGAGTAAGTGCTTCTAAGCTATGGAGGCGTGTCAACGTACCAAAAGCCGGATTGTTCTCCATGGTGGCGGCAGTAACATGCTATTCGCATAGGTAATTCCACCTGCATGGCACCAGATCTCCAGTGGAGCTGCTGCCCCAATGCTCTGCAGTCATTCACGGCGCTCGGCAATCTCCATTCCTTGTACTCGGTATCATTGAAAATTATGACGCGTTCGTCCTCGACTTCTCTCCACAGCTGTTCGTCCCCCTGCATACTGACTTTGCGAGACGCTCTTTTCCGCTCGCGGAGCTTGCAGACCTGACAGATGCGAACATTCTCCCCTCTCTCAGTCGGTTGTCTACCTTGTTCGCCGGGTAGTGCCAACGTGTTGGTCGTTATGGCATCTGTACTCAAAGACTGGCGCCTGTAATCTTCATACTTCATTGCGCTTGCTCGTACCAATGAAGTGTGCAATTCCAGAGTATCGGGGGATTTCACCCTCTCTTCTTTCTTGACAAGATATTTTGCTTTTCCTACAGACCAATATGGAAGATGGAGCTTGGTAACACCGGGGGGTAATGGATCCAGGATGAGTCGAGTCTTGATCTGAGTCTCAACTCTCGATTTATTTGCGCTGTGCTGAACGTAAAGCGTGGATGGTGGGTGAGCCGACGACTGTATTGCTCGGCAATCATGATAACCGAATGACGATGTTGAAGTGTTCGGGGTCTGCGGCGGTTTGTTGAAATATTCAGTGTCCGAGTCTGGAGACGGGAGTGTCGTAGCCCGTAACGTTTCCATTGTATCCATCGTTCGTACTCCATCCACAGCAACAGAAGAGACTGTTAGATCTTCAACGAAGCCCTGCGTCTTATCGGTGCCGAGGTTATCATCAAAATCCTGGAGAAACTCCGATGCCCAAGTTTCGACTTCGTGACCCAAGGCCCCTATTTCGATAAACGTCATCGGGGGAGGGTGCATTGGTAAGTTGGAATACAGCATTGCTGCAAATTTTCTCCTGTATCCACTTCGCGCCCAAGTCCCAACGTAAGCTCCTTGTTAAAACCGATAGTGCGTTGGCCGATTGATGATCGCGTGATCTTCCATCGCTCCTTCTGCCCCTACTGCGGGACTGCTTCGGTCGCACAGGAACAGGCGAAAGCAGTCAATTGAGGTCTGCGCTGTGTTCGTCGAAAGCTTTACGGGGGATCTGTTACTCCATCGGAGTAACATCACGTAGATGTTATAATCAAGGCAAAACTGACCGATCGACTTCAGAAATTCAGACTTAAAAAGGTAGAGTGCGAAGTAAGGCGCTGGCAGACATTGACACGGCCATTTCCTCTGCCGCAAGGTTCCCACGATGCATGTTCTCTTAACCGGTGGGAGCGGGTAAGTTCCCGTCCTACCCTGCGAGATATACGAGCCGCCCTGACAGCTCATCCACAGATTTATTGCCGCGCACGTACTCGATGCGCTCCTTGAACGCGGGTAAAATCGTCACTACAGGAAGTTTGGAGCGCCATTTGCTGAGACAATGCCGCGCACAACAGCCACTCCGTCGTGACCACAGTCCGGAGCAATGACAAGGCCAGCAGAATTAGAGATGCACACCCGGAGGTCTCGCAAGATAAGCTTGGCTTTGCCATCGTCCCAGATATCGCCGTCACGGGTGCATTCGACACTGCTGTCCAGTCGAATCCACCTTTGGACGCTGTCATTCATACGGCCAGCCCCCTGAGTCTCAGCGTCAAAGACGTGCAGAAGGAAGTCCTGGATCCCGCAATTATCGGGACGGTCGGACTGCTCTCGTCGGTCAAGCAATTCGCTCCGACGGTCAAACGCGTCGTAGTACTCTCCTCATTCGCCGCCATGGTCAACCTGGCCAAGGGCGACTGGCCATCGCACACCTATACTGCCGCCGACTGGAACCCCATCACGCAAGAAGAGGCATTGCAGGACGCGGTGGCGGCATACCGCGGCAGCAAGACGTTCGCGGAACGGGCGGCCTGGGAGTTCGTCGAGCGCGAGAAGCCGGACTTCTCGCTCACGGCGCTGAACCCGCCCTTCGTCTTCGGGCCGGTGGTGCACTACCTGTCGGGCCTGGACGCGCTGAACAACTCCAACAGGCGCTTCGTTAGCTTCCTGAACGGCATGCTGCTGCCGACAACATTCTACGCGTGGTTGGACGTCCGCGACATGGCGCTCGGGCACGTCCGGGCGATGGAGGATCCGGCAGCGGCTGGCGAAAGGATCTTCTTCACATCTCTGGAGCAGTTTTCAAACAGAGACATTTTGCAGATTATCGACGAGGAGTTCCCGGAGCTCAGGCATCGGCTGCCGCCGAAGGAGCAGTGGAGCAGCGTCGGGTATCCCGACGGCGGGGTATACAAGGTGGATCACGCGAGGGCGCGAGAGCTCTTGGGTAGGGATTTCATACCGCTGAGGAAGTGCGTTGTTGATACGGTGAATCTGCTCAAGAAGTACGGGGTGTAGCAGATGAGACTTTCATTCATCACTTAATCCGTGGTGCGCTTGCAAACAACAGGTGAACATGTGCATGCTGTACGCTTTCCCCGCACAGGCGACCTTTAAGTTGTAATCGTTTGCACATTGAGGGTGGGAAACTATGATCGATTGAGAAGATGTATGCAATTAAGGTTCATGAACGACTCGGGCTCGGAGTTTCTTTTCGGACGACACCCAACTCCGCCCCGTCCCCCAAAGCACCTCCAAACTCCGACGCAACTAAAAGCTCATAGCATCCTGGCAAGTCCAGTCTCGCCTTCATCGTTCGTTTCTGCGCTGGCAAGTCCGAGAGAGACTGCCGTTTCGATCAGGTCGCAGAGGTCCTCCGCCATGATCCTCGGCGGCATTTCGTGCCCGAGCGGATGCTCCAGGACAAAAGCATTTTCCTTGGCACACAAGCCGACCAGATCGAAGGACTGCAATCGCCATTTGTCCCGGGCGCCGATCACGTGCACCGTTGGGGACCTGATGCGGACTTCGTCTACCGAGGGGTGGTACATTTGGTAGAACGACTCGCCTCGGCCCAGCTTGAATCGCTCCGTAACACTGGCTCTGCTGTCGTCGGGTGTTGGCCCGGCCAGGAGATGCTCGGGAATCTGGGTGGTCGTGGTAGGTGTCGTGGCGACGCATCCAAACGGGATCCTCAAGTCAATCCCGCGGGATGTAGATTCTGAGCAGGGCAACGCCGAACCCATGAACACGGCGAATTTGAAAGGCGAAGCAGCCCCGGCTGCTTCATGCCGCAGCATTATCGATGCCGCAAGCGCTGCGCCCTGGCTGAAGCCCATCACTCCATCGAACGGCCCGGCTTTTCTGACGTAGTTGAGAACGAGGGCTTGCGCTTTCTCGATGTTTGCTGTCGACGGCGTGTCGTACCAGCATCTGTACGGCCCAGGGTAGAATGCCGTAATGCCTTCAGCCGCTTCACAAGGCAGATTGCCTGGCAGAAAGACGAACTCGTAACTCGATGGCAGCATGGAGCGGAAAAATGCTGTACAGATCCTTTAGTTGGCGGATCCTGAGTTGAAGCAGAGCTGTGTACCTGTTTGTGCCGCGAAGATCTTGGAATTGGTGCCCATGCCATGAAGGCAGAGGATTCGGACAGTCATGTTGGGCGGCGTTTGTGGAGTGATTTGAAAGTGCGACCTGCAGCTCGAGCAGCTTAAGTAGGACGTACGGTCACGGTAGGTTCCGTTTTACCGTGCGATACCATCAATCAGCCCCCTTCCCCCGTGATATCCCGAAGTCCGACACCAGGTTTAAAACCTCAACTCCGTCGCCTTTGGTTCTTGCATCTTCATCACTTCAGCATTTCCAAAAACCATGGATTACTTTCGCATGGCTGGCCTTGCGGCCCTTCTCGCAGTTGTTTACGCTGTCTCCCTTGTAGTGTACCGTCTCTTCTTCCACCCCCTCCGCAGGTTTCCTGGTCCGAAGCTTGCAGCAGCGACCTACCTTGTGGAAATTTACTACAACATGTTCCATGGAGAGGGGGGCCAATTTGTCTGGGAGTATCGCAAGTGGCACGAGAAATACGGTGGGTTCTAGATGCGTCGACAGCCGTTGGCTTCCGCGGGGAGTTTGATGAACGATGATTGACAAATCTTCCAAGGGCCTATCATAAGACTGAACCCCGACGAAATCCACATTCAGGACTCGTTATACCATGAAGAGTTCTACAAACCCTCGCGGCCGGTTGAGAAGCCAAAATACCACAGAGATCGCTTCTCTAATCCGTCCTCTGCAAACTCCTCGGTCGAGCACGCCTTCCACCGTCTGCGCCGCGGTGCTCTCAACCCTTCATTTTCCAAACAGAAAGTTGCCGAGTTCGCCCCACAAATTCAAAAGCTTGTGGAGAAGGTGCTTAATAGGCTCGAGAATGAGTATAAGGGCACTGGCAGAGTGGCAAATTTCTCCAAAATGTGGGGCTGCTTCGCTTCCGACGTCGTAATGGTGTTTTGTTTTGACCGCCCCTCCGAGTTCCTTGATACCCCGGACTTCCACTCGGATCTTAACCAAGCCATGAGCGACATGATTGAGTCCGTCCATGCGCTCACATACATTCCATACTTCGCAAAGCTCACCCAGAGTCTCCCTGAAAAGCTCGTCAAGACGTTGAGCCCGCAAATTGCATCTGTCGTTGACTTCACGGCCGTAGGTCACCCCGGCTCCCCTGGCATTCGAAAGTTCTGTGTCTGAAAGTGGAAAAAATAACCTGCAGGACCTCAAATCAAACATCAAAGGCGTCATGGAGGCCGAGGCGCGCGGCGAGAAGACCGGCGACGGCATCTTCAGGGCGCTCCTCCGCTCCGACCTCCCGCCCGAAGAGAAGACGCTCTCGCGCCTCCTGGATGAGGGCGTCAGCATCCTCGGCGCCGGCAGCGAGGCCACTGGCCGCGTCATCTCCGTGGCCTGCTTCTTCATCCTGTCGGACCGGCGCATCTTCGACAAGCTCACGGCCGAGCTGCACGCCGCCATCCCCGACGCCTCCAAAATGCCGACCTGGGCTGAGCTGGAGCAACTGCCGTACCTGTCCGCCGTCGTGCATGAGTCGCTCCGCTGGTCGTATCCGGGGTCGCGCATGCCGCGCGCGTGGCCGGGCGGCGCGCTGCAGTACGGCGAGTGGACGATCCCGCCAGGCACCATGGTCAGCATGGACAACTACGCCGTCTCGCACGACCCGGCCATCTTCCCGGACCCGTTCGGCTTCGTGCCCGAGCGCTGGCTTGGCTCTCCTCCCCCGCGTGCGCCTGACGGGAAATTGCTCACCCGGTACATGGTCGCTTTCGCCCGCGGCACTCGCAGCTGCACCGGCATGAACGTTGGCTGGGCTGAGATCTATATTGCCTTGGCGAACTTTTTCAGGAGTCCGATGGCAAAGACCGCGCGGGTGTATGATACCGTCAAGGAGCGGGATATTTTAATGTCAAGGGATATGTTTGCGGCAAAGCCGCGCAAGGGGAGTAAGGGTGTGCAGATCCTTATTGATTGAAATGACCGGTTCGCGGATGTGGCCACCCAGGCTTTTCAACAAGGCACTGATTTGGAGAGGTGAAATCTTTTATGGCTCAAATAATGTAGCAATTAAGGAAAAGCTGGCTTTGGCTCTGAAATTGGCCAGGCAAAAGAGCTTAGCCATCACACGTACTTCACGAGGCGATTGGGATAGATGAGATGCAACATGTTGATATATACATATATATATAGGGGAGTCAGAAGAGTGGGCATCATCAGTTGGCGCATTGCACACGCAAATCTTGTGTCGAACTCTTTAAGTCATTGCGCGGATCATACGATGAGTCGTTTTGAAGCGTGGTGAGAAGCCAATATGATGTTCTCTTTGGGTTATATGTGCGCTATCCGCAGTGTTTCAGCAGCCAATCCACTTGCAGTTCCATCGATGAGGCGAAGTCTTCCCCGCCCAAAACGTTCAGATGCCCCTTTCCTGGCGCTACATAACTCAACTTTGGTTGTGGAAACGTGTTAAAGAGAGCTAATTGCTCTTCCGGAGGGGAAATATTATCAAGCTCAGGCACGATCATCAAATTGGCAGTATTTTTAAGGTACTTGATGATGCTGTGCGGCTTCCACATGAGGAGCTTGTAGTACGTCTGCGCTGGGTCAGCTCATGCCCTGACATTATTGAGGCGAGCTGCTCTAACCTGAAGTGTCGTCCTGTTCTCGTAATTCGGCGCTCCGTGTGACTTGGCGCTTTCCATAAAAGCAAGTTCCTCCGGGCCAGTGTGGAATCCGAGCCCAGCAGGATTGCGGCCGTCGCTGTTGAGCAAGGGAATGTAGGTTGGATCGTTGCCTCCAATAGTCTGAGACTGTCGATCCTGCATACTTTTGGCCAGGACAGCGTCAAGCTTGTCCGGCGGCGTCTCCATGTTAAGCATCGGGCAGATGGCCAGGCATACTTTGGCTCGACGGTCGAGAGCCGCGGCGCACAAAGCGACACTGGCCGAAACGGACATGCCCCAAAATGCGACGCGAGCCTCGTCGACAGAAGGCTGCGCGCAAAGAAAGGACAGAGCATCAGAGTAGTCCGAGACTTGCCTAAGCGGGTCGACATCGTTTCGCGGGAGTCCGTCGCTGTCTCCGAGCGTGCGCGGATCGTACACGAGAGCGTTTATACCAGCCTTTTGGAAGTACTCCGCCACGTCAGGCACGAACATCTCCTTGACGCAGTTGAACTGCGCGTGATATGTCAGTTCGACCCAAGTTGCTGTGGAGTGATGGACCGGGACTCACTCCTGGGGTGATGACGACGCCGGGGCGTCGAGCGGCTGTAGCGTAAAGCCATCCCCGCAACACCACACCATCGAGCGTCTTGAACTCAATGTTGCTGCGACTTGCCATGCCGGCGATGGTTGCTGTAAGTCCTACCGCTGCGCAACTGGCATTCCCGAGCTCGTTTTATGAATCCAATTACGGCTTAGCCAACTGTTTCGATAAGGGGGCAGCCGGGAACATTTGGAATATGCAGCAACATGACGGCGCGCACAGCCGTGGGCATTGGCTTACTCCGCGTGAAGGAGTGAGTAAAGGCGTCGGAGCGTGAGAAACTCCACTGGCCGGCCGATCGACGATGTTGTGGAGCGTGCGCGGCGGCCGGCGGAGGCCAGCGGCTAAGACGCGACGCTCGTCAGCCAATCACAGGCGAGAAAAGTTCGTGTACCTTGTATCTCGGACTCTGCTGATGTTAGCGCTCCCGCATGCCAGGGTCCCTTCGGCGCGGAGTAGCTCGTTGGTTAGAGTTATTTCGGCCGCTATCAAGATTATGCTCCGCAGTTTGACAAGCAAAACCGTACTCCGAGGGTCGCACAGGCTGTGATCTCTGAACATCAGCCGGTGTCGCAGAGGGTATATAGAACACTTATGGGCTCAATGATCGTGCGGCGTGGAAAATCAACCAACCTCTCCTCGCCCTCCGCCCTGCCCGTCCTCCATCTTCAACCATGACCATAAACGATAGCATTGCTGGCAAGCCTCTTCGCGAGAGCAAGCCGTCCGGCGGGGGAAAGGGCCATGAGAAGACCAAGAAATCCCCGCAGCATGATCCTATCGCGGTCGTTGGCATGGGCTGCCGTCTGCCAGGAGAGAGCAGTTCGCCGCACGCCCTATGGAAATTTCTGGAGAGAGGAGGCATCGCCAGGAACGAGCCCCCAGCGTCCCGCTTCAACCTCAAGAGCCATTACGACGGCTCCGGAAAGCCGCACATGATGGGATCGCCGGGCGGCATGTTCCTCGAAAACCACAACCCGGAGGATATCGATGCCGCCTTCTTTTCTCTTTTCTCGACAGAAGCAACCGCTCTCGACCCGCAGCAGGGACAGCTGCTCGAGGTAGTGTACGAGTGCCTGGAGAACGCCGGCGTGCCTCTGGAATCGCTGAATGGCGCGGCAGTGGCTTGTGTTGTGGGCTCGTACGCAGGCGGTATGTTCCAGCCCCCATAACTGAGACCCCTGTAAGACTGAGAACTGACGGCGAACAGACTACGAGACCATTCAGTCACGAGACCCTGAGGACAGAGCACCTAATATCACTGTGGGCATTGGCAGGGCCATGCTGAGCAACCGTATCAGCCATTTCCTCAACATCAAGGTGTGCAAATCCAGTTCTTTCCAGCCCAGTCGAGAACGCCGCTCACCGATGCACAGGGCCCTAGCATGACAATCGACACAGCCTGCTCGGGAGCTTTGCAGTCATTGGATGTTGCTTGCAGATATTTGCAGACCAGAGAGGTCGATGGCGCTATCATCGCCGCTGCAAATATGTACTTGAACCCCGAACATTGCATGGATCGTAAGTGGACCCCGGCGGCCGCTCGCAGCCCTGACTGACCCGGCGTAGGTGGGGCGATGAAGGCCGCGGCGTCACCAACCGCGAGATGCCACGCCTTTGATGCGAAAGCCGATGGATATATCAAGGGCGAGGCCGTAAACGCGGTATACCTCAAGAGGCTCGACGACGCAATTCGAGATGGAGACCCGATTCGCGCCGTCATTCGCGGCACTGCGACCAACAGCGACGGCTACACCCCCGGAATTGCCAGCCCAAGTTCAGAGGCACAGGCGGCGGCAGTGAGGGCAGCATATGCCAATGCAGGCATATCGGACTTCAATGAAACGTCGTACGTGGAGTGCCACGGCACTGGCACTCAGGCAGGCGACCCCACCGAGGTGTCGGGCGTGGCCGCTGCGTTTGATACCGAAAAACGCGATCAGCCTCTGATCATTGGCTCCATCAAAAGCAATGTCGGGCATTCTGAGCCTGCAGCTGGGCTGTCTGGTTTAATAAAAGCCATCCTTGCTCTGGAGCACGACGTCATCCCGGGAAACCCTACCTTCATCGATCCCAACCCCAAAAGTAAGTCAACTCGCACGCTCTCAGCTCCCTTGCTGACCCACCGTACCAGTCGACTTTGACCGTCTGCGAGTTCGGGCCTCGCGCACTGCCATTCCGTGGCCCAATAGACCGTTCAAACGGGCCAGCGTGAACTCATTCGGCTATGGCGGATCCAATGCCCACGTGATTCTCGATGAGACCAGCAAGTGGTCGACCCCACGCCAGGTCTCTTCGTACAGAAAGGCCGACCAGTTCGATGATTTCTTCAGCACCGACAAAGAGAAGACGGAGCAACCCCCTCACCTGCTCGTGTTCTCTGCCAATGATGAGTCGTCTTTGCCCAACTGCTTCGCGGCCCTGGCCAAGCACTTGATGAATCCCGAGGTCAGCGTCAAGCTGGAGGACCTGGCCTACACCCTCTCCGAGCGGAGAACGAAGCATTTCAACAGAGGCTTCTTGGTTTCAAGGTCACCCACCAGCCTCGATGAAACGGCCCTGACGACCGGCAAGCTATGGAACAGCCCTCCTCGCATCGGATTTGTCTTCACCGGACAGGGAGCGCAGTGGTCGGAAATGGGGAAGCAGTTGGTCGACACTTTTCCTCGCGCTAAACTCACGCTCCAGCGCCTCGACAAGGCTCTGCAGACTGTGCCACACCCGCCCAAATGGTCTTTGCTGAAGGAGCTCGTGGAACCAAGAAACCCCCAGGTTTTAAGGCAGCCTGAGTTCTCCCAGCCTCTCGTCACCGCCCTCCAACTAGCTCTGGTCGACGTGCTCCGCAGCTTCGGCGTAACGCCCCAGTCTGTGGTTGGCCACTCCTCCGGAGAGATTGCTGCAGCGTGCGCCGCAGGCTACTTGACCGAGGAGAACGCCATCAAGGCCGCCTTCTACAGGGGTCAAGCCGCTCTCGCCGGAGAAGGTCAGGCCGCCAATTCCGATGTTGGTATGCTTGCGGTGGGCCTGGGGCCGAACGAGGTGGCCGAATATATGATTGGGCTCGAGGGAAGGGTGCAGATTGCGTGCTTCAACAGCCCCAAGAGTGTCACCCTCTCCGGCGCCGGCCCTGCACTGAATGAGATCAAGGACCTCTTGGTCCAAGACGGTCACTTCGCTCGTCTGCTTCAAGTCAACCTGGCCTACCATTCGAGATACATGGCGGATATTGGCGAGGTATACGAACGCATGCTCGAAAGCGATTTCAGCTCAAACATCATCCCGGAAGCCGAGCCGAAGATGTTCTCCTCTGTGCTCGGTCGAGAAATGGACCAGCCGGCCGACGTCCAGTACTGGAAAACTAACATGGTTTCCCCCGTGATGTTCGACAATGCTTTCAAGCAGATGATATCCGGCAAGTCTGGTGCCAACTTCGTCATTGAGGTCGGACCAAGCAAAGCGTTGGCCGGACCGGTTGCACAGATCACAGATGATGTGACTGGTGGAGCCAACGTCGAGTATTGCGGAGCTCTCAGCCGTGGAGCAGAAGCCATCAACTCTCTTTTCGACGTTGCCGGACGACTCTTCACTGCTGGCTACCCTGTGAACCTCATGGAGGTCAATCGCCTAACCGGCATAAAGCCATCCGTCATCATTGACTTGCCAAACTATTCCTGGAATCACTCCACCAAGTACTGGTATGAGAATCAGTCCAGCAAGGATTGGCGCTATCGTCTTTTCCCCCACCACGACCTCATCGGGACGAAGATCCTGGGCACATCGTGGCATTCGCCATCCTGGAAGAAGACTCTCTCTCTCGAAGACCTCCCCTGGCTCAAGGATCATATGGTGAGTCGCAAGCCGGTCCTCGTTTATTCAATATCTAATATATCAACAGATCGGTGGTGAGATCCTCTTCCCGGCTGCGGGTTTTATGGCCATGGCTGTTGAAGCTGTGAGCCAGGTCACCCACGCTCTTGCCCAGATCGATGATATCCCAGCGCCAGTGGACCCGTGCTACCGCTTGCGGGACAGCACATTCCCCAAAGCACTCGTCCTTGACGAGGCGAAGCCGACCAAACTTCTGCTTAGCCTCGCAAGGCGTCCCGGTAAAGACAACCCTTGGTATGAGTACAAGGCGTTCTCCCTGTCCGGGGATGCCTGGGTTGAGCACTGCCGTGGTCTCGTACGAGCAGAGGAAAACAGAAGCAAGAGTAAGCCCTTCGACGTCCTAAACATGCGAGATCCGACTACTGACCCATGCCTCCCACAGAAGCGTCCTCCCACGATATCCGACCGTTCAGCCACGCCATTGACAGCCAGCTCTGGTATAGGGCCCTGGAGTCCGCCGGCTTCCAATTCGGCCCTCTGTTCCAGAGAAGTTTGGAAGTCGAGGCCCTCTCTGGACAGCGCAGTGTCCGGTCCAAGCTGGACCTCAGCACGCCGCCCAGCACATGGGGGCAGTCAAGCTATCCTATGCATCCGGCGTGCATTGACGGATGTCTTCAGAGCGTCGTTCCGGCCGTCTGGCACGGCAACAGGACCGCCGTAGACCACCCCTTGATCCCTGCCATCATTGACGATATCCTCATATGTGCACCCAAGCGGCCTTCTGTCCAGACAGCTACCTCGCTGGCGTCTGCAAAGTACGGTGGGCTTGGGCGTCCTGAAGTATACAAGAACAATGTCGCAGAGGCAAGGGTATATGACCCCGAGACGGGTGACCTGCTCTTCCAGCTCAAAGGCTTGCACTTCCACCAGTTGGACAACACCGAGGAGGCAGAGGAGAAGCACAAGTTCACCCAGCTGCAGTGGAAGCCGGACCTCACGTTCCTCAACCACAACGACCCTTACTTCGTGAAACTCAACCCGTATGAGTTCATGGATCTCGTCGCGTTCAAGATGCCGACCCTCAACGTGTCCGAGATAAACCTGCTGCCCGGCAATGAGTCAAGCGTCTGGGTCGATGCGGGCTCCGGTGGCCGAAGCACCGCCCGGAAATTCACTTACTTCTCGAACGACGCAAAGGCTATAGTGTCTGTGCAGGAAAAGTATTCTAAGGTGCCAGCCGCTGATTTCCAGATGTTCGACCCCAGCAACCCGTTGAAGCTCGCATCCGACCTTGCCATCATACGGACGGTGAGCCAAATTCGTAGTTTGAAGTCGCGATAGCGGCCAGCTGACATGATTATCCAGGGGTTTTTGACCGAGGAGCTTCTCAAATACGCGGTGGCGCTTTGCCAC
Organism: Macrophomina pseudophaseolina; assembly: GCA_022204955.1. NCBI lineage: Eukaryota > Fungi > Ascomycota > Dothideomycetes > Botryosphaeriales > Botryosphaeriaceae > Macrophomina > Macrophomina pseudophaseolina. The sequence goes on from JAJJID010000097.1 coordinate 29,842, forward strand.
CCGAACGGGTACATTTACGTCGTGGAGCAGGACAACACCGACCAGGAACGAACCAAGTCTCTTATCCAGAGCCAAGGTTTTGGGCCCTGCCACCCGCTCCCTGGAGCCAACGCGTGGCTGATCGCCATAGCTCCCATCAAGTGGCAGTTGGACACGACAGTCAAGATGGTTCGCTTCCGCGAGAGAACTCAGGTCCACGACCGGTTAACCAAGGAGCTGGAGGAGATTGGCTGGTCTGTGATTGACTATCCGATTACAGCGGAATCCGAGATCAGCGGACCGGTGATCGTTGTTGACGAGCTCGAATCTCCACTCCTAGCCGACATCAACGCTCAGCAGTGGGATGCGCTCAAGACGCTCCTGGGCTCCAGGTCCCCTATCCTCTGGCTCACGGAAGGCTCTCAATACAAGGTAATCCGGCCCACACAAGCCATGATCCATGGCTTGGCGAGATCGGTCAGAGCGGAGGATCCCGACGTCAACTTCGCCACCCTTGACATTGAAGAGGGTGCCACGGGCCCGCGCTTCTTCGGCGCGCTTCGGCCCAGCTTGTTCAAGCTCCAGCAGGCGAAGGCCCCTGGTCCCGCAGACCACGAGTATGCAGTCCGTGACGGCTGGGTTTACGTGAGCCGGGTTCTGTCCAACGGTCCGGTCAACAAGGCCGTCTACGAGGAAGACCATGGCCGCGAATTCCAGGAAGCCAGTCTGCACGACCATGCTGGCACTGTGAGGCTCAGGACTGAGCGTGTGGGCGCCCTCGAAGGGCTCTCTTACTTCGAGGTTTCCGAAGGAGAGGAGCCGCTGCCAGACGGCTGTGTAGAGGTCGAGCTGTACGCCGCCGGCATGAACTTCAAGGATCTCGCCATCAGCATGGGCACTGTCCCCGAGAATGAGTGGATGCTCGGCCACGAGGGTGCTGGAGTGGTCCGCCGCTCGGCCTCGCCCAAGTACAAGCCCGGCGACCGCGTCGTCGCATTCAGCAAACGGACTTTCGCCAACCGTTTCATTGCTGAGGCGGGCCGACTGCGCGTTGTCCCGGATTGGATGACGCTCGAGGAAGCGGCAACGATCCCATGCGTCTACCTGACCGCGGTGCACGCGCTGTTCGATCTTGCCAAGACCCGGTCTGGGCACCGGGTGCTCATCCACTCTGCTGCCGGCGGCCTTGGGATTGCGTGCATCCAGGTCTGCCGGCACATCGGTGCGGAGGTATTCGTCACGGTCGGTAACGAGGAGAAGCGTGCGTTCTTGAGGGAAGAGTACGGCATTCCGAACTCTCACATCTTCCACTCCCGCAACACTCGTTTTGCGGCTGAGCTGATGGAGGCCACCGCCGACGAAGGCGTTGACGTAGTCATCAACACCCTGACAGGCGAGTCGCTGGAAGAGTCGTGGCGCTGCATCCGCGAAGGAGGAACCTTTGTCGAACTGGGCAAGAAGGACATCGTGGACCGCAACTACCTGCCCATGGAGCCCTTCGCGAGGAACGTAGGCTACCATGCAGTCGACATGGGGCACAGCCGAGTCGACGCCGATTCGGCTTTCATCGACGGGTAAGTTGGTTCGCCGCGGGCAGGCAACTCACGCTAACGTGTGCACAGAATCTTCGACCGGCTGTGGCCGCTTGTGGAACAGCGAATCGTCAAGCCCATCACGCCGATGAAGGTCTTCCCGTGGGATGACATTTCCGCCGCCTTCCACTACATGAGAGGAGGAAAGCACATGGGCAAGATCGTCATCTCCAACGGGGCGAAGACGGATGTCGCTGTGCAGGTAAGAAAATCCGCCCCCTTTTCCGCGTAGGCTGCTGACAGCCCTGCAGATGCGCCCGCATCCCCGCACCCTCCGGCTTCGTCCGGACGTGTCCTACCTGCTGGTCGGCGGGCTCAAGGGCCTGTGTGGGAGTCTAGCCGTGCAACTCGCCCGCAGAGGGGCGAAGCACCTGGTCGTCCTCGCGCGCAGTGGATACGCAGATGCAGCGTCCCAAGCCACGATCGCCAACATCGAGTCCGAAGGGTGCCAAATCCAGCTCATGGTTGGCGATGTGTCCAAGGTGGAAGACGTCCGCAGGGTCTTCAACGAGGCAGAGCCAAGGGTTGCAGGCGTCATCCAAGGCGCCATGGTCCTTCGCGTAAGTCCCCACGATGTGAGCGAGCAGGGCAATGGTTCTGATGCAACACCAGGACAAGATATACACTTCCATGACGATCGACGACTACCGTCAGGCCGTCGACTGCAAGGTCAAAGGGACGTGGAACCTGCACAACGCCGCGCTCGAGACCAAGTCGGAGCTGGACTTCTTCTCGATGCTGTCCAGCATTTCGGGCGTGGTCGGCCAGCGCGGCCAGGCCAACTACGCGGCCGCCAACGCCTTCCTGGACGCCTTCGCGGCCTACCGGCGCGGGCTGGGCCTGCGCGCCAACTCGATCGACCTGGGCGCGATCGAGGAGGTCGGCTACATCAGCCGCAACACCGACCTCCTCCAGATGTTCGACCCGAATACGTGGACGCCCATCAACGAGAAGCTGTTCCTGCGCATCGTCGAGCAGTCGCTGCTGCAGCAGGTGTACCCGCAGCACCCGGCCAGCGACGACCAGCTCATCACCGGCCTCACCGTGCCGCTCGGCCCCGAGTCGCCCCTGATGGCCGACGCGCGCTTCTCGACGCTGCGCACCGGCGGCAGCCAGGGCGCGGCCGCGGCCAGCGACGGCAAGGACAAGGAGATCGCGGCGTTCCTGCTGCTGGCGCGCAGCGGCGGCGACGCGCTCGACGCCGCCGTCGGCGTCGTCAACAAGCAGTTCCAGCAGATCCTGCGCCTCGCCGAGCCCATGGAGCCGGCCAAGGCGCTGAGCAGCTACGGCCTGGACTCGCTGGCCGCCGTCGAGCTGCGCAACTGGATCCGCAAGGAGCTGCAGGTGGATTTGACGACGCTGGACATCACGAACGCCAAGTCGTTGCTCGCGCTGTGCGAGAAGGTGGTGCAGAAGATTCACGCGGCGGCGAGTTCATGATAGGGCAGGGCCGAGTGGCTGGTTGGCGTTGGGCGTCACAATATGGTGAAATTGGTCAAATTGATCCTTGTTCATATGCAATCTTTCTGAGATCTTGGTTCCTGGTGACACGGCTACAATCCCCATATGAACCTGGCCGACCCGTCCTGCCGTGGGAGCACGTCAGGAATGGAGAAGCATCAGCCCTTAGCATTGACAAGCGTAAGAGAAAGAGTTGGAGGGCCAAAGCATTTGACCATAAAAAAGGATGACTTATTATCTGCCAAGATGTTGGACCACTACCCTTCTTCCTTGCGTGCATGCCCAACCAAGACCGTATGGTTATGCTGCTGCTAGCTACGCTAGCTACTAGGACTGCACGTGTTGCTATCACCGAGAGTATTGACGATCCGACGGTTTCACCGATGGGTGCCTATTCGCCGATGGCCGTGCGTCTATTTTGCACGGATATAAGCAGTCAAGCAGGTGGCATTCAATACAGCAAGCATCGTGTTTCACTTGTAACAGTTGCACGAGCAGGAGCCCTCATGCTTCGGCCTGGCTCGGCCCACTCTACCTACTCCGGACGCGCGTTGCTCCGATGCCACGGTCACTCTGTCGATCCGCCGAGCGATCTGCACCTTGCCCGTGATCTTGCAACGAAATATAAGTCGGTCGAGATCGCCCAAATGGCACGACACACTCCTCAACAGCACACCGCATACGCACATCCTCCTTCTAGCGATGCAAACCGCCGTATGGCCGTGAAGGAGGAATAGTTGCAGCGAAGCCCGGCGGCTGCGGAGAGATCCAACAGGCCGAATCAGAAACTCCGAAGTCCGGGACTGCAGGCGATCGGGATGCACCCGCAAGTAGGATCGGTCCGTTGTGCCGCGGAAGCCTCACTCCCGCGCTGGGCAGGTGGACACTAAAGAGCAAAAGAACGCAGACTCGCTGGGTGAGGGGAGAACGAAAGGCGGCCCAGATGCTGCTGCACCGGATACGCCCTCTCGCATCACTCGCCACACCGCGCCCTTTTCTCAGACCTACGCGTGGAAGAACCTCCCCGGTGAGCCCGATCTTTTCGTCGCACCCACACATTCGCTGCCTGGCCTCCAAGATGGCACCCACGAACAGGGCAGCATGGCTGGCGGGCAAGCAAGTCTGGCCATTGGAGGTCAAAGAAGCTCCCTACACCGAGCCCGGCTTCAACGAGATTGTTGTCAAGGCGGCTGCGATTGCCGTCAACCCGGTGGACGCCATGAAACAAGCGATGGGAGACAACATGATGGGCTGGATCAAGTACCCGTTCATCCTGGGCGACGACGTGGCCGGCGAAGTGGTGCAAGTCGGCCCTGGCGTCACGCGCTTTAAGCCCGGCGACCGCGTGCTCGGCCACGCCGTCAGCATCGACAAGAGGAGCAACCGCGCGTGCGAGGGCGCCTTCCAGGAGTATGTCGTCCTGCGCACCAACCTCGTCTCGCCCATCCCGGCCGACCTGCCCTACGAGAAGGCGTGCGTGCTGCCGCTCTGCCTGTCCACCGCCGCATGCGGCCTCTTCATGAAGGACTACCTCGCCCTCAACCACCCCTCGCTCAAGACGACCAAGAACGCAACAGGCCAGACACTGCTCGTCTGGGGCGGCTCGACCAGCCTTGGCAGCAACGCCATCCAGCTTGCCGTTGCGGCCGGCTACGAAGTCATCACCACCGCCTCGCCCAAGAACTTCGAGTACGTGACGGCGCTGGGCGCCAGCAAGGTCTTCGACTACCGCAGCCCGACCGCCGTCGCCGACATCATCGACGTGCTCCAGAGCAAGACGAGCGCCGGCGCGATAGCCATCGGCGCAGGCTCCATGGAGGCCTGCATCGAGATCGTGGCCGCGACGCAGCAGGGACGCAAGTTCATTGCCCAGGCCAGCGTGCCCATGCCGGCGGATATCCCGCCAAAGGGCATGGCGCTGGTCTCCTTCATCGCGTCCTTCCTGTGGTTCAACGTGAGCACGTTCATCAAATGCAAGGTCAAGGGCATCGGCGCCAAGTTCATCTGGGGCGACGACCTGATGGCGAACGAGGTTGGCAGCGCCATCTACGAGCGCTTCCTGCCCGATGCGCTGGCTGCTGGAAAGTACGTCGCTGCACCGGAGCCATACGTGGTCGGCAATGGATTGGAGCACATTCAGGAGGCTTTGGACGTGGTCAAGAAGGGCGTGTCTGCGAGGAAGGTGGTAGTCACTCTGTAGATGTTTCCCTCCCCTTCTTTTTTATTTCGGTTGTTGGCGTTGTGCGTGACTCGAGGCACCCTGCATGCTGGGACCATACCCTTAGACGGACTCCGCGACAAAGTCTACACTGTTTACAACTGAATGGATATCGCCCACCCAGCGAGCGACTCCTCGAGTGCCTCGTGAACCCGTGCAAGTGTCACAGCGCGTGGCCACAATGTCTTCATGAGTCCCTCATTTGAATAGAGGGAGCCCTTTGCATCACCCGTATTTACTCTCCTGTAACTATAGCCATGCGCTTCATGGAGAGCCCTCCCTCTCCTAAAAATTTGCTGTGCGAGGGTTGTTTGTACCCATCCTGATGCGAAGCTAATTGGTCACTGCCCCCACTGTGGGGGTTAGACCGAGATACTCCGACGTCAATTGAAAAAGTCCGAGGAAAGCATATGCTGCAGTCTTCGGAAATACACTTGAAATGTGACGGCAAGGGCGCCGCCTACTGCAACGAAGGTCTTCTTCTCGACGAGACATTGTTTTTCTCATATATATAAGTGAACTGGCTTAGACGCTCAGTCACAATCACAGTCAATTGCCTCTTCTACCTCACTCAAAAGCCATGGCAGCCACCGCAACCTCTCCCAGCGTCCCCGTAACGGCTCCTTCCGGGATCAAGGACTACGTAATACCACCACTCGACGACGCCAGGCGCGCACGATTCGGGCCCAGATGGACTCCGCAAGACATCATCGCAGGCATCCGCCAGTACTCGATTGAGAACGGCTGGCTCGAGGGCACCGTGTGGGGGTGGTCGTCGAACCCGACGGACCAGCAGGACGTCGTGTTCCACACCTGCCTCGACACCATGGCGGCCACGCTGCTGCGCACCAAGTGCATCTTCGACCACCTCGAGCCACTGTCCGAGGCCAACTCGAGCGCCGTTGCGGCGGAGCTGCGCAACGTCGAGCGCACCATGGGCCTGCTGATGCACCAGTTCACGCTGATCCGCCCGCTCGAGACCCTCGTCATGGCGTGGAACGTCGGCCTTGGCCTCTCCGAGCACCACCGCGATCCCTTCGTGCCGTTCCAGGAATCTGCCAAGGCGAAGCTGACCGGCCCCGCGCTCGCCGAGGTCGAGGGCTCGTTCGACAGGCTGAACAAGCTGTTCGACGACACCATCTGCGTCTTCCAGGGGCCCAAGGAGACGCGCGAGCAGAGGTTCGCAGAGGTGCAGGCGGCGAAGGCCAAGTGGCTGGCGGAGTTCCAGGCCAAGCAAGCGGCTGAACAGGGCAAGCAGTAGTCATGCTTTTGTTCCGCGCGACTTCTCCTCCGAGTGCTTCTGCCCGCGGTGCATCTGCTGCGGTCAGATCAAAGGTCTACATCGCACTGTCACAACATTTCGCGAAGGATTGTTTATATATATATATATATATATAGTCGAAAGCCCACAGTCATTTCGAGAATTCCCAATCAGCCAGACCACTTTTGTGAAGTATAGCTACAACATCAACAGCTTTAGACAATTTTGCGGATTCGTCTTCCATTTACTTTTCAACAACCGCCCGATTGGCGGAACGACTCATAGTTGCGAGAACCACTATCTGCGAACATAGGCATGCACTAAATTTGATACGTCTGCATCTACGCAACCTCCAGGGGCCCGCCGTTTTGTCTAATATCCTTCCATCCCATCAAGTAAGACACGAAAAACGCTGCCAGCGACGTGGCTGTCGCCAGGTAGAAGGTGCTTGCGACAGCCTCGCTGTAAGCACTGAGCAGACTCGGCAGCTCCTCTGCTGAAACGAGGCTCCTCATGGCGGTCGAACCAGCGGAAATAATTGCTCCGGCGTCGAGCGTGGGCGCGTGTTCGGCCAGTTCCGTCTTCAGCCCGTTGGTGAAGATGGTCTGCGCAATGACCGTCATCAACGCGGCACCGAAGTCCTGGCAGAAAACAAAAGTCGCCATGGCCGTGGGGATATGCTCGGGCGAGAGCGTGTTCTGCACCGCCACCATCGGCTGGGGGGTGGAAAAACGAGTCAGTCTACGGCGAGAGCTTGGGCTTGTTTGCCGGTGAAGCGGGAAAACTTTACAATCGGAAGGGATAGTCCACGCCCGCTGCCAGACAAAATCTGGTACCCGGCCAGTTTGGCAATCGTGGTGGAGGGAGATATCGTGGTTAGGAGCCCTGAGCCGATGGAATTCAGGACGCCGCCTACCAGGATGAACGGCAGATAATACCCAATCTTCTGAACTAGAAGCGAGTCAAGGCTGGAACTTCAAAGACAACGAGTGGAGAGTGAGGGTCTTACCCAAGCCTCCGCACAGGAGAGTGAAGACAACTTGCGTGAGGATGGTGGGGAGAAAGTTGACGCCGCTCTCGAACGGCGAGTCGGCGCGGACGCCCTGGAAGTACAACGGCAGATAGTAGGCAGCGACGAACACCGTCCCTGAGAGCATGAGTATGGTCACGCAGCTCGACCATACAATTGTCTGGCGCAGCATGGAAAGCGGAATCATAGCTGCGTCGCCCAGCCGCTTGTTCCAAACAACGAAGATGATGAACATGGCGCCCGCTCCGCAAAAGAGCCCGATTACCTCTGCGCTATTCCACGGGTGCCTGTTGCCCCCAGATTCAAGTGCGAGGAAGAGCATAACCGCCGCAGGTGCGAAGAAACCAAAGCCGATCAGATCGAACTCGGAAAGCGGATTGCGGACGACCGTCTTCCAATGCGGCTTTGGGATGTGGTCGGGAATGTGGATCCACACAAGGAACGGGGCTAGAGCAGCGCCGATGGGAAGGTTTATGTAGAAACCTACGTTTTGTTAGAACAGAAAGGTTTGCAAGAGTGCTGCACTTACACCAGCGCCATGAAGCATACTCTGTGATAACTCCTCCGATGATTGGGGCAATCGCTCCACCCAGATTTCCAACTGGAGCCATGATTCAGCAAAGTCTTCTGCGCCACGGCACTCTTTACTTACAGCCCATTAACAACCCCAGCATGCTCGGTCGTTGGTTCGGTTCAACACAGGAATTGAGGATAGTGAATCCACCGTTCATCAGGCCAGCTCCACCCAGGCCAGCAACCGCGCGACCCAGGATTAGCATCAAGGAAGACTGGGCTGCGCCGCATATAGCCGAGCCAATCTCGAAGAATGCAAAGAAGCCCAGGAAAAGGATCTGTCGAAGTCAGCACGGCTTGCTAGAAGACACCAATTTGGAATGTGAATACCTTCGAGTTGAGACGAGCATACATCTTGCCGCTCAGAGGCTGCAGTGAAGCACTGATGTTCTGTCAAAGATGCAACGTAATCGCCGGTTTGGGGATCTTACGTGACAAGTGTGTATGCGCTGGCATACCAGCCCACGTCTAAGAGAGAATTGAATTCATCGGTGATGTACGGAATCGCCTGGTTGAAGTTCGTTAGCGACGTTTCGACGCTCGAGAATATATGCTATTTTTTCTGACTAGCTAACTTACAGTAGAGAGAATGGATATGTCCAGCATCATCAAAAAGCACACCATGCAGAACGACCCGATCACAGCGGCTAGCTTGAAGCCAGAAAGATATCTCTTGTCCTCTGGTGGGCTTGCGGCTTCGAGGCCCACTTCCGTCGCTGAGGATTCCTTTTCGGCAACGAGGACGGCTGCCCCATCCACCGATCCCTTGTTCGAGCCGCCCTCAGAACTCTGCTTCTCGGACGGCTCTGAGTTGATGGAGCCATCGACCATTTTCTGTTGAAACTTGTTCAAGGCATCCGAGATCATCCCATCAACATCGTAGCGCCAGATCGCGTGTGAGCGGGATTCGATCTCCTGTGCTATGAGCTTGTGGTCCGATCCGCTCTCAGGGTGCATAAACTCGTAGACGTTGCCCACGTCGCGGCTCGTTTCAACCAGCCATTGGGATCGTTGATAACGAACATCGTTGTACACCAGCAGTGCACTCCGCAAGCTCTCGCTCCTATCCGTCTCGGGTTGCCGGGCGACTGCTTCCAGCAAGACTGCAAGCGCAAGGCAGTCCTCGAGTCCGCAGCCCGCACCGGCGCCGTGATGCGGCGACGCTGCATGAGCGGCGTCGCCGGCGAGGCACAGGCGGCCAGACACGTACGTCGGGACGCGGTTGTCGTACGTATCAAAAACGGCCCACTTCTCGAGCTGCTCCGGCAGTAGATCCATGATGGCCCTCACAACGGGGCTGAACTGGGCGAAGCCCTGGGTGGCTTCGCTCTTGGCAGCTGGCGCCGTCATTTTCCCGTCTGCCGTCTGCCATTCGTTCGGATCAGTCACGAACGCAACAACATTCAGCAGAGTATCAGCGGCGACAGGGAAAGTCAATGCGTGCGCTCGCGGGCCGCAGTGCATCACACGATTGGAGGTTCTCCACAGCCCAAGAGCGGCTCTAGCCTTCTCCATGGGAACAATTCCACGGATTGCGTACTTGTGACTGTAGGATGGGTGGGCGGCCGGATGCGAATCTCCTATCATGATGCGCCTCAGTTTTGATCTGATGCCGTCGCAGCCGATCACTACATCCTGATTAGCTGGCCGTTTGTTGTTTCTCTTAGGCAGTGCAGACGCTCTCACCAACATCAGCCTCGGCACTGGTGCTGTCTTGGAAGCTGAGAAGGAGCCTTCCGTCGCCGGACCTCTCCGTCACTTCGACAAGCTCCTTCCTGAACTGAACATTTTCTGCTGGGATGTGCTGAATGAGTTCGTCAAGAAAATCCGACCGACGGCATCCTTCGAAGCCCCGCTCTCCAAGGTACAGCCTGAGGATGGTTTCCTCATGGTCCGGCTTGCTCGGGTCATAGTTGTATCCATCCACATAGTTGAAATAGTCCTCTGTGTTCTTGGCGCCCACTTTGCGAAACGCTGCATGGATGCGAGGGTCCAGTAGTTGCATGGCACGCTCTGCATTTGGGGTGAAGCCGATCCCCGCACCAATTTCACCGAAGCCGCGCGCTCGCTCATAGATGGTGAACTTGATGCCGCGTGTCAAGAGACCAAGGGCTAGCGACAAGCCGGTGATGCCGCCGCCAACAATGGCCACATGGAAAGAAGCCTCGTCCGATGACATATCTGTCGTTGTCGTCGGTGCTATGCGCTCAATCCGAGCCTTTGGTGCAGACAAGGGTGTCCGTATGCGCTTATCCGTCTTCGCGGGATGCTTGGGAGTATGGTTAGGCCGTTCAAAGAGGCGACGGCGGGCGTGGCGACCCCGTCTGTCCGCTTTCGTCTCCTATTTGAAGCCGCCGAAACCTTTGCTTAACGGTATGACGATCAGACCACGGGGGCAAGGACTAAGGCCAATATATCGGAACGAGCGATAATTCCGAGATAGCGTCGATTTCGGTGATGTCTTAGCCCCAAAGTTTTTCCCAGGGGTTGGAGTTGGTATTGGTCCGCAAATTAGATACTACGGCGGACTTCGGACTTTCTGCAGGAGTAACGCCTCGCCATCTCGGCTTCAACTCTCGGATATTGAAGGCTCTGTATAGAGAGTGCACGCTTAGAAGAAACTAACGGCGTGGTATAAGGAATGTTCTCTTCAACTGTGCAACACCTCTCCCTCTCTTCAAGATTCAGAATTTCTTCTCGCTAAAGACCACCTCTGCGTCATGGCGGACTACGCGCGAAACGAGGATGTCCTCGGACAGTTCCCCCAATTGAAGACCTACAATCACGGCGTTTCTCTATTTCCCATGCGTGATGGCCTCACAAAGGAGAAGGTCGTCAGTGCAATGGAGCAGGCAACGGCGAAAATCCTGGCAAAAATACCGTGGCTGACAGGCCAAGTTATTCATGTGCCCGGAGAAGCAGGAAGCTCTGGGATTCTCAAGATGGCGCCATGGCCCGAAAACACTCCTCCTCACAATCTACTGAAGGTCAAGGATGTCTCGAATATCCTTCCCACGTACCAAGAGATGCTGGCCGCAGACGCCCCTTTCTCAATGCTCGACGGAGAAGTCATCTGCCCGTTCCCAGGATTCCCTCTCGGATACGACACAGCCAAGATCGGGCCCGCTCCGCCATTTGTGTTCCAAATCACATTCGTCAAAGGCGGATTCCTGCTCACATTCAGCAATCAACATAACATGGTCGACGGCACTGGTGCATTCACTCTCATCGCCCTCCTCTCAAACGCGCTGCGTGGCGAACCGTTCCCCGAAGATATCATCAAGGCGGCGAATCAAGATCCCAAGGAAGTCATCCCCCTGCTCGACCCGTACGAGCCCATGCGCGACCACAGCTACCTCCTCAAGCCCAACCCCGCCCCGCCGGTGCTGCAGCCACGCGCAACGCCGAAGTGGACGTACTTCCGCTTCCACAAGGAGGCGATCCCGGGAATCAAGAAGCTTGCCGAGCAGCCCGAGGGCTTCGATCCCAGCGTGCCCTTCATCTCGGCGAACGACGCGCTGTGCGCGCTGTTCTGGAAGCGGCTGGCGGCCGTGCGCATCAAGACCGGGCTGCCGCCCACGGGCGTGTCCAAGTTCTCGCGCGCGATCGACATCCGGCCGGCGGTCAACGTGTCGCCGGGCTACCTGGGGCAGATGGTGTACCAGGCGGCGACGCGGCTGAGCCTGCAGGAGCTGGTCGACCTGCCGCTGTCGACCATCGCGAGCTGGCTGCGCCGCGACCTCGACGAGGTCAACACCGAGTTCTCGGCGCGCAGCTACGCCTCGTTCGTCGCCGGCGTGCGCGACAAGCAGCAGCTGATGTACGCCGGCGGCCTGAACCCCGTGCTCGACGTCGGGCACTCGTCCATGATGAACGCCAAGGTCAACGGCTTCGACTTCGGCCCGCTGGGCAAGCCCGACTTGGGCAGGCGCCCGCGGCTGGCTCCCCTGGCCGGCGTGTTCTACATCTACCCGCCGGAGGCCAGCGGCGACTTGCTGCTGCTGCTCTGTCTTCCGGAAGTGGAGTTGGACGGGCTGAGGAACGATCCCGAATGGCGGCAGTGTGCCTCGATGATTGAGGAGGGGCCGAAAGTGGGAACGATATAGACATGTACGGAGGGGGTGGTTCAACGGTGCGAGGAGTCTCGTGTAAACCGCTGGTTACGAAATGGTATTCTTAGCTGCAAAAAAGAATTGCAAACAAAAATCAGTCGTAGTGACGGGACGGATGCGTCTGGGTCTTCTCCTTGTAGCACGGAAAAGAAATAAGAGAGACGCTTGCCGCGTTGAGTGGTGCCGACGCAGACCGCATTTTCCCGATTCAGAAACCCGCCCCAAGGCCACTCAAACATTTGCCATGCACGAAATCGGCATCCATCAATCGATTTGAGTCATGTCGGCAACTTGCGGTCTGAGTGAGTCTACATATCGGATGAGAACGGAGTATTGACGCATTGTTTGCCCTTCAATCAAAGCGCTGTCCCCTCGGAGTTTCTTCGTAAAGGTCGGAGCCTCTATTCCTCCTTGATAATGACATTTCGCAGGTGGGCCCCGCTGATTTATGGGATTGGTAATTATCAACCCGTTACTAACGTAGCTTAAAGAGAACTCGCAACTTTCTAGTTTAGTCAAAGCCTAGTCGGGCACTTTCGGGTGAGGGGAGCCATCGCTTGGAGCCCCCATGCGGTAGGATATAGACTTCTATGTTTCACAACTTGTGTCATCTGTGTCGTTCAGAATCGATTGTCAGAACGGAGGCCTGAGTCTCCTTTCAAGATATAGATGTTGCCTTTTAGAGTGCATTGAGGTGGCGTCTATATCTTCTTCTAAGTATACGGTAAAGACGAAAAGCCCGAGAATTCATACAAATCATCATATCAAAGCCAAGAAGCGCATTGTTGCAGGATATTCTGGGTTAAAGCAAAAAAAAAAAAAAAAAAAAAAAAGGTGCCACGCACATAAAGCAAATGCAGAGTCGAGTAGAGAGAAAGAGAGAGAGAAAAAAAGGCGAGACTAGTCCAAGAAGCCCACCTCCCTCCACGCGCTGATATACCGCGCGACCACCTCCTCGCTCACCGGGCCCACGGCCCGCATCGTCGGCGAATGTTCCCTGCTCCTCTCTGTCTGCAGCAGCACTCCGCCACACGACATGCGCTCGAAGTCGGCCTCCAGGAAATCGACCAGTTTGGCGGCGGGATTGGCCCACTCGACGGGCCCGGGGTGGGCGCGCACGCGCGCGATCCACTCGCGGAAGGGCACGATGCCGGCGGCGGGATCGATGCCCAGCTGCGCGGCCAGCACGGGCAGCATGCGCTCCCAGGGCTGGCGGACAGGGTTGTCGATGTGGTAGACGGGGTGGGGGGCGGGCGGCAGCAGGGCGAGGTCGGCGGCGGCGGCGGCGACGGCGTCGACGGGCGTCCAGCTGAGCGGGCCGGTGAGCGCGGGCAGCGCGCCCAGTGTCTGGCTCGACCGCAGCAGGAACGAAAGGTGCTCCATCGTGTTCCAGTAGCCCGAGGCCGTCGAGCCGGCGACCTGGCCCAGGCGCACGGCCATGGCGCGGAAGCGCGAAGGGTGCGTGTGCAGCGTCGCGTCCAGCATGAGCTCGCAGATGAACTTGGCGTCGCCGTAGCCGTTCGGCAGGACTGACTCGATGGTCATGCGCTCCTCAGGAATGTGCGGAGTGCCGGCGTGGAAAGGGTGGTGGCCGACGGTGGCAATGGAGGAGATGAGCTGGAAGGTGACTTTGGCCGAGGCGGTGCGGTGGGCGGACGCGTCGGCGGCGAGGTCTAGCAGGTTGCGCATCACTTGGAACTGGCGCTCGAAGCCCTTCAGCGGGCGCTTTGCGTTCATTGGCCAGGCGTTGTGAATGATGTGCGTGAGGGAGGGGAGGAGGGCGGCGTAGTGTTCGAGGGGAAGCCCGAGGCAGGGCTTGGCGGTGTCTGTCTCGTAGACGAGGAGTTTCGACAGGGCTCGCTCGTCCAGCTTGATCCCCTTCGCTTCCATGGATCGTAGCTGGCGCTGCTTGGGGTCGGAGCCGCTGCGGCGGTTGAGGCAGATGACCGACCGGACAGTGGGCAAGCCCGCGTAATGGGCCGCCATGTGGGCTCCCAGGCTGCCCGTCGCCCCCGTGATCAAGACGGTTGGGCTAGCAGGATCTACGGCATCGTTAGACGAAGCGGGGAGGGAGAAGTCTGCTGTGTATTTGCGCACGTACTGATCTGTGGCCGCACGGCGGGCGTCGTGGTTATAATCCGGCGGTGCTTGCTGAGGCGCAGGGGGAAGCGGAAGACGTTCAAACTGCTCGCCAGAAGCCGTGGCGATGATGACGCGTTCGCACTGGATCTCCGGCAAGTGGCCGTCGCTCCAGTCGACATGCCCGTAGCCGACGTGGTGGAGGTCCTTCTCCCATCGTTCCGGGGGGGCAATAGCCCGGGTGCGTCCGTCTTCAAACAGCCACCAGCCCTCGAAGACGCCGAAGATAATGTCACACCAGTACATCGGCCCAGTCAGCTCAAGCAGCAACAGCAGGCCGTCGGGCCGAAGCATTTTGCGAATGTTCGCCGTCGAGTCGGGCAGACTGCGCGTCGCGTGGACGGCGTTGCTGGCAATAACAATGTGCTGGGAATGCATCAAGTCGGCGGCCGGTGCTTTCTCGATGTCATGTGCGCGGAACTTCATGAATGGATATTTCTTGAACTCCTTCCGTGCCGCAGCAACGAAGGACGGCGCGAGGTCCGTAAAGGTGAACTCAACGGGCACCCCCAGCTCGGCCAGGAGCGGCACCAGCTTCTTCGTCGTCGCGCCAGTGCCGGCACCCATCTCCAGGATCTTGAGCGGGCCTTGGCCGGGATGCCTCGGCACCTTGGACAGAATCCTGGTGAGGAAGTCGCCCATCTGATGGTAGCCCACCTTGTTGAGAGGGAAGTCAGCGTACACGCCGGACACCAGGTCTCGGCCCCTCTCTGTGCCAAAGATGAGCTTGATGCCATCCTCCTTGCCGGTCAGAATGCCTGCCAGGTGGGTGCCGGTCAGATGCGCCAGCTCGTTCGGCCGAGAGTGTTCGGGATGGCTTCTGATGAGGTCCTGCAACAAGACGTCGCTGGGCCGCACGAGCAGAGGCGCGTCAGTGCGGGTGATGACGCCGTCTTTCACGTCAACGAGGTGCGCAGATTCGAGGATGGAGTACAGGTACTTGGCAAATCTGGCCTGGGTTGGGATATGGGGAACGTGCTCAAGCGTATCGCCGGGCTGTGCGGCGGCCAGGTCGCATCCCAGCTCCTTGAACGCTTCAACAGTCAGGGCAACGCAAAGCTGATCTTGCTTGGGGAGAATGGTCTTCAAGTAGCCATCGGCGCCATACTGCTTGACCAGCTTGTCGGTGAGCAGCTTCGACTCGCCCCACGCCTCGAGGATCACGGACTGGGGCAGCTCCAGCTCGGTGGACAAGGGCTTGGACTGGGTCGGCTTCACAGCTACGTCCTTCCGCTGTTTTTGCCGGCCATCATCACGCTCAAGGCGGATCAGGCCGCGGCAATGCTCGCTCCACTTGTCGTCGTGCGTGACGGAGAAGATCTGGAACTCCTTCCAGCCCTTGGCATAGATGGCCTTGTCGCCGCATGGACGCATGGACAGCTGCACCTCGATGCCGTCGTCTCCCTCCGGGATGACTAGCGCCTGCAGGATGTCGACGTCGCGCAGGCGGTAGCCGCTGATGGGCTTCCCGCCGCTGGACTTTTCGGCCTGCACCAGGCCCTCGATGGCCATGCAGATGAAGCCAGCCCCTGGATACACGACGGTGCCTTGGAGTCCGTGGTCTCGGATCCAGGGCAGAGAGGAGGCCTTGATCACATGTCTCCACGAGGGATTGATGCGGTTGCCGCCAGTGAGAGGGCTTCCGAGCAGGTCATGCGGAGCCTCGGACAGCATTCGGTGGGCCCTGTTCATCCTGGGCTCGTACCAGTGGCGGTTCTGGTGATTCCAGGCATACTTGGGCAAGTCGGTCAGCACGTTACCGCGCGGGGTCAAGTTGACATTGGCCATGTTCAGCTGGTACCCGTTGTGGATGAGATCGCACGCCAGAGCCTGTGCGGTCTCCACGGCATCCTTCTTGCGCAAAAGGCAGCTGCTGTAGCCGACCTTGGTTCCTTGGAAGGCGTCGAGCGATTTGATGTCCTGAATCGGGCCAGAAAGCGCGGCGTGTGCGCCAATCTCAATAACGTAATCGACGTCGCTGGGCTCACCCGGGCCGGCGAAACACATGTTGGTGAAGGCCTCGGTGAAGAGCACAGGGTTGGTGAGACTCTGTACCCAGTGCTCCGGCGCGCCAATCTCTTGGGCGTCTGTCATACGCCCACCGGCGGTCGGCGAGGAGTAGATGAGGCCTTCCTTCATGCTCGGCTCAGGAGTGATGTTGGCTTGTAGCCACTTCAGGTACGGCTCGGCGATGGGCTGCATGTGGTGCGAGTGGTAGCCCGTAGGCACTTTCAGCTGTCTGGCGAAGACATTGTCCTCCTTCAACAACCTCTCGATCTCTTCGATGCCCGCAATGTCTCCGGAGACGGTGACGCTGGCAGGGCTGTTCCTGCACGCCACGACCACCTTGCCGGCAGACACGCGCTCGACGTACTTCTCCGCCGCATCGACGCCGAGGCCGACGGCAATCATGCCGCCACGCCCCAGTGTCGAGTACTTGGCCACGTCGGCGGCCAGCGTGCCACGTGCGTACACAACGCCCATGGCGTTCCTCAGGCTCAGAACACCAGCGGCGAAAGCACTGGCGATCTCGCCGCTGGAATGGCTGGTCACGGCGCTCGGCACCACCCCCCAGCTCTCCAGCAGGCGCACCAACGAAACCTGCACCGCGACGCACACGGGCTGGCCCAGCGTGGCCTCGTTCACCCGCGTCGTCTGCTCGTCGCGGTGCAACTCGTCGAGAAGGCTGTACTTGGCTCCGAACTCCCGCAGGTAGCCGTCCGCTTCGACGATCGTGTCGCGGAACACGGGGTACGCAGCGATGAGCTCGCGGCCCATTGCCCACCATTGCGCGCCCTGGCCGGTGAAGACGAAGCCGAGCCTCAGCGGGCTCTGAGTGCGACGCGGCTTCATGCGGTTGCCGTCGATGGCACGGATAATCTCCGACACAGACGAAGCCGCCGTGGCGGCGACCCAGGGGAAGGTGGTTGTTCGGCGCTGGCCAAGGGTGTAGGCCAGATCGCGCATGAAGGATGCCTCGTCCTCGATCTCGGCGGAAAGCAGGTAGTCGCGCAGATTTTCCACCATAGTCGTAGCCGCAGTCTCGTCCTTTGCGCTGAGCATGAGCACCTTGGAGGACAGAGGCGTAGGTGAGCCGTCCGAGTCTGCGGAGGCTGGCTGGTAGTGCTCGAGGATGATGTGCGAGTTGGCGCCGCCATAGCCAAAGTTGTTGACGGATGCGCGGCGGATTGCTGCCTCCGGCCACGGCTCGGCCACGCGCGGCACCTTCAAATTCCATTCCT
The DNA here is from genome assembly GCA_022204955.1 of Macrophomina pseudophaseolina. Lineage (NCBI taxonomy): Eukaryota > Fungi > Ascomycota > Dothideomycetes > Botryosphaeriales > Botryosphaeriaceae > Macrophomina > Macrophomina pseudophaseolina. Next base: position 47,449 of record JAJJID010000097.1, read on the forward strand.
CGAGCTTGAGCCGGGGGTTGAGCTTCTCCAAATTCGCTGACGGCGGGATCTTGCCCTTCTCCAGTGCCTTCACGACCTTGATGATGCTTGCTAAGCCAGAGGCGCACTCGGTATGCCCAATGTTGGGCTTGACTGAACCGATGGCCAGCGGTCGGTCCCTCGGCCTCGAGTCCTTAAAAGCGGCCGCAATGGCGCCCACCTCCAGCGGGTCTCCCGTTGGCGTACCTGTGCCGTGCGCCTCGAAGTAACCTGTGTCCTTCGGGTCTAGGCCAGCTTTCTTGTACACGCGCTTGATCAGCTCTATCTGAGCCTCTTGGCTGGGCGTGGTGATGGTTTCGGTCTTGCCGTCTTGGTTGAGGGCACTCTCCTTGATGATGGCTTGAATGGGGTCCCCGTCCCGGAGAGCATCATCCAGCCGCTTGAGCACGACGGTCGCCACTCCCTCGCCGCGGCCATAGCCGTTTGCGCGGCTATCAAAGGTGAAGCTCTTGCCGTCTTTGGAGATCAGCTGCACGGAAGACATGGTGATGAACATGTCAGGGTTGAGGATCAGGTTACCGCCCGAGACGACGGACATGTTGGACTCGTGGTTGCGCAAATCGTTGCACGCTTGGTGCAGCGCGGTCATTGTTGTTGAGCAGCCCGTGTCGATGGACATGGAGGCACCGCGCAGGTCAAAGTAATGTGATAGGCGGTTGGATGCCATGGCAGAACCGACACCGATCAGGAATGACCGTGGCAGAGTAGTTACATCCCTGAGGCCTGCATCGTGGTAGTCCTTGAAGAATGAACCGGCGTAGACGGAGGTGTTAGAGCCATTCACCTCTTGCAAGCTGAGACCGGCATTCTCAAAAGCCTCATACGTGGATTCCAGCATGAGCCGGAATTGCGGATCCAGGCACTTAGTCCTTGTTAGAAGCGGCAATGTCGTTGTCGGGGCTTGGCCAACTCACTGCTGCAGTCTCGGCTGACAGTCCGAAGAATGTTGCGTCGAATGCGGCTATATCTTCCTCTAAGAAGCATGCGCCCTTCACGTTCGTCTTTGAAGCGTCAGCACCTTACTGGTCAGACAGGAAGTCTCAACGAACCGTGTTCAAGTGGTCTGGCCTTGGATGGTAATGTCCATCGATGTTGAATCTGTCGGATGGAATCTCACTCCAGCCTGTTCTACCTTCCTCGCACAGTTGCCAAAGCTTTTCGGGGTCTGTGGCTCCGCCAGCAAACCTGCAGCTCATGCCAACAATGGCGATCGGAATACTCGGTTGTTCTCCCATGGTAAGAGCTCGGTGGTAACGTTGAGTTGAGCGGTAGCAGAGGTTGCCGGAGGAAACAAAGAATGACGAGGAGATAAGAGCAATGAGAGCAACCAGCTTCACTCGCAATGCTCTCCTTCTTTTTATCTATTCATGGTCTTCAGCAGTCCCAAAGGCGTCTTTGATGCCCTGGGAGTAATGGTGAGGCCGCCTGTCCGATGGGCCGCCGGGCAATCAATGCGCAACTGCCGGCTGGCTAGAGTCCGAGAAGTAACTCCGAGCAGGACAACCACCAAGATAGTCCGCACCGGAGTATCCGAAGGAACTTGCCGTGGAGGATGATGCTCGTGCCGCGGAAGACTCTCTCGATTTATTACTCGAAGCCTCCTCTCCCTGGCATATTGTCGTTCTTCTCGTCAAGCGGCTGTTCAACAAGCTATAACGTTCTTTCGTCCCATCTCCCCCGGCCGACAGCTTCAAGACTCAACAGCATTCGTTCCTGCAATAGTCTCATACACTGCTTGCGACCATGGTCGGCAGACTCTCTATCCCTCCTAACGCCGCGACCGTTCTCCTCTTCGGGTCACAGCCCCTATCCTTTGGCCAACCGGCATTCCGAAGCCTCACGTCTTCTGTGCTGAGCTCGGATGATCATTCCTGGGCCTTACGCGCCATCGATGAGCTACCAGAGCAATGGGAACTTATCCGCAAAGAAATTACCGAGATCGCGGCTGTCCCCGGTGCCGCTCACTTGGCCGAGCTTAGCAACTGGTTCAAGGCTGGCACTCTGGGCACGCCTCGCCTGCCCAACGTTCTGCTGAGCCCACTTGTTATCATAGCGCAGTTGACACAGTATACCACCTACGCCAGCCTCCGCGAACCAGAGGCGCTTCCAGCATCGGAAGCCGTTGGGTTCTGCATGGGCCTTCTCAGCGCCATTGTTGTCTCCTCCAGCGCCACGAAGAGAGAATTCGAGAAGAATGCTGCAGCTGCTGTGCGGCTCGCACTGCTTATTGGCGCTGCAGTGGACACTCAAGATATTCAGGACGACAGCGGGGAGTCCACTACTTTCTCAGTAGCGGCAAGGTCCCCTGAGGCTACGGAGAAAGTTAAGAAGATCTCAGAGCAATTTCCAGAAGTAAGTTCATTAATGCAATGCCCATGGAATCTTGAAGTACTTCTCCGAGCGTAAACCTTCATCGGTCTGGTGAATACCTACGTTCCGATGAATGTGTCAAGTCCCAGTCGGCAATCTATTCATAAGGCGAATCGACTAACAGCCATAGGCCTACGTTTCCGTAGTTTATGACGAGAACACTTACTCGATCACCACGGCTCGCAGATCAGCACCTGCCGTAGAAGAGACGCTTAAGTCTGCTAAGTGTATTGTTGCCGAAATCGGATTGGGTGGACGTTTCCACAGCCAAAAGCACGCCACCGTTGTCCAACGGATAATGGACTTTTGTACTTCCAATTCGGACTTCTCCCTCGGCAACGCGGCTGCACTCCGGACTCCTCTGCGGTCCAATTCAGGAGACGGTGTAGTGGCCGAAGGAAGCTTACACGAGGTAGCAGTCAGGGCCATCCTCCTGGACACGGCCGAGTGGTACAAGACATTCGCTCAGGTCAAGTCAGCACACCTGGACGCCAACAATGCGCGGGTTCTCTCCTTCGGACCTGAGAAGTGCGTTCCGCCTTCCCTGCTCCGCGGGATCGGTTCGCGAGTGCTGCACTTTGAGGACGTAGCACTTCCGCAGCGCTCCCCCGACGAGATTGCTGTGGTAGGTCTGGCCATCCATGTCGCCGGGGCCGACGACGCGGACGAGTTCTGGCAGCTTCTCGCTGAAGGCAAATCCCAGCACAAGCCGGTGCCGCGTGACCGGTTCAGCTTCGACTCCGTCTTCCGCGAGAACGACACGAAGAAGACGTGGTACGGAAACTTCCTCAACCACCACGATGCTTTCGACCATAAGTTCTTCAAGAAGACACCTCGAGAGTCGGCATCCATGGATCCGCAGCAGCGACTCCTGATGCAGGTCGCCTACCAGGTGGTCGAGCAGTCTGGCTACTTCGACGCGGCAGCACGGACCGACAGCAATATTGGCTGCTATTTCGGCGTCTGTGGAACGGACTACGCCGAAAACGTAGCTTGCCATCCCGCGAATGCCTTCACGGCCACAGGCAATCTGCGCGGCTTCATTGCAGGCAAGATCAGCCATTACTTTGGCTGGACCGGTCCGGGCTTGACCATCGACACTGCCTGTTCTGGATCCGCTGTGTCGGTACATCAAGCATGCCGCGCCATTCTCAGCGGCGAATGCACTGCTGCCCTCGCCGGCGGCACAAACACTATGTCACACCCCGTGCTTTTCCAGAACCTGGCGGGTGCTTCGTTCCTGAGCCCGACTGGTCAGTGCAAGCCTTTCGATGCCTTGGCCGACGGGTACTGCCGAGGTGAAGCTGTTGGCGCCGTCTTCTTGAAAAAGATGTCGGCCGCCGTTGCGGATGGCGACCAGATCCTGGGCGTCATCTCCAGCACTGCCGTGCAGCAGAACCAGAACTGCACGCCCATCGTCGTGCCCAACGCACCCTCTCTGTCTGATCTCTTCCGCAAAGTGGTGCGCCGGTCCGGACTCGAGCCCAGCCAGGTGTCGGTCGTCGAAGCCCACGGTACAGGTACCCCGGTGGGAGACCCTGCCGAGTACGAGAGTATCCGTCGCGTGTTTGGTGGCTCTTCGCGTGAAAAGCCGCTGCAGCTGGGCTCCGTCAAGGGCCTGGTCGGACACACGGAGGGCTCGTCGGGCGTTGTTTCGCTGGCGAAGATTCTGCTCATGCTGCAGGAAGGTAGCATCCCACCGCAGGCCAGCTTCTCCACGATCAATCCTGCCATCAACGCCACGGCGGCAGACAAAATGCATATTGCCACCTCCCTGCAACCGTGGGACGCCGAGTTCAAGGCTGCGCTCATCAACAACTACGGTGCCTCGGGCTCCAATGCGTCAATGCTCGTCACGCAGGCCCCCCGGTTGGGCAGCGGTCTCGAGAGCCCGGCAGGACCCAAATATCCGTTCTGGCTGTGTGGACTTGATGATAGGAGCATCCGTGCTTACGCTACGAGACTCCGGCGCTTCCTCAAGACGAAGAACCCCTCCATTGCCGATCTCTCGTTCAATATGGCCCGCCAGTCCAACAGGTCGCTTGAGAGGGCACAGATCTTCACTGCCAGCTCAATCGAAGAGCTCGACAACAAGTTGACGGCCCTCGAAAGCGGGGATGCATCTCCGGTCTCCCTTCCGGCCCCCCGGCCTCTGATCCTCTGCTTTGGGGGCCAGATCTCCACCTCGGTCGGTCTCGACCGCCAAGTTTATGACAATGTCGCAGTCCTGCGCAGGTACCTGGACAGGTGCGATGCCACGGCGCAAACCCTCGGCGTCGGCAGCATCTACCCTCACGTGTTCCAGAAAGAGACCATCGAGGACATTGTCAGCCTGCAAACAGCGCTCTTTGCACTGCAGTATGCCACAGCCAAGAGCTGGATTGACTGCGGTGTCGAGCCCGCTGCGGTCGTCGGCCACAGCTTTGGCGAACTCACTGCGCTCTGCATTTCCGGCGTTCTCAGCCTGCAGGACGCCATGAAGGCCGTCATTGCCCGCGCCACCATCATCAGAGATGCCTGGGGACCGGAGAAGGGGTCCATGCTGGCTGTCGAGGCGGACGCCGACAAGGTCAATCAGCTCATCGCCGCATCCAACACGCCTGCGACAATTGCGTGCTTCAACGGTCCCACGAGCCATACCATTGCCGGCTCCGTGGCCACCATTGACACTGTCGTCGCCACCATCACTGCCAAGTTCCCAACGCTGAAGTTCAAGAGACTGAATGTCTCGAATGCGTACCACTCGACCCTTGTCGAGGCGCTGAAGCCGCAGCTGCGCTCCGTCGGCGAAGGCCTGACCTTCAACAAGCCTACAATCCCGGTGGAACGCGCCACGGAGACCAGAGCCGGCGACATCTTCTCATCCGACTTCTTCGCCGAGCACCTGCGGAACCCCGTCTACTTCAGCCATGCGGTCAATCGCCTGGCAAAGGAGCATCCCAACGCTATTTGGTTGGAGGCAGGCTCGAATGCGACGGTCACTTTCATGGCGTCCAAGGCGCTCGGCTCGTCCGAATCACACCACTTCCAAGCAGTGAACGTGTCTGGCACGCAGAGCCTCCAGAAGCTCATTGACACGACCACCACTCTCTGGAAGGCCGGTCTGCGCGTGGCGTACTGGGGCCATTCGAGACTCCAGACATATGACTATGCGCTGCTGCTACTCCCTCCCTACCAGTTCGACAGGCAGAAGCACTGGTTGGCTCTCAAGGAGCCGCCCAAAGCGACAGCCGCAGCCGGCGTTGCTCAGCCGGCGCTCTTCACCTTCGCCGGCTACCAAGACAACGAGCAACGCCTCGCCCGCTTCCGCGTCAACACTTCGACGCCTGAGTACGAGGCTATCGTCGGGGGTCACAAGATTGCTGGGACCGCGCCCATCTGCCCGGCTACGGTGCAGATAGACCTGGCCATCGAAGCCCTGCGCAGCCTGCAGCCTCCGTCGTCCTCGGCGCTGCTGCCACAGGTTCGCGATATCACCAACCTCGTGCCCGTCTGCGTCGACCCGTCGAGGAGCGTCTGGTTGGAGCTCGAGGCGCTCGACTCGGGCCGCCTGACTTGGGCCTGGAAGATGACCAGCACCAGCTCTTCTCCCGCAAACGCCGCTCCCACCACGCACGTCACAGGCGAGATTGCGCTCAGCAGCAGCAGCGACGAGTTCGCGCGCTACGAGAGGCAAGTCAGCCACGCTCGATGCATGCAGCTCCTGCAGGACGACGACCCGGACGAGGTGATCCAGGGCAGCCGCAGCATCTACCGCGTCTTCTCCGAGATCGTCGACTACGGCGAGCGTTACCACGGGCTGCAGAAGCTGGTGGGCAAAGGGCACGAGTCAGCCGGGCGCATCACCAAGACGCACTCCGGCCAGTCCTGGCTGGACGCCTTCCTCGGCGACACCTTCTGCCAGGTCGGCGGCATCTGGGTCAACTGCATGACCGACCGCGACCCCGGCGACATGTACATCGCGAACGGCATCAAGCGGTGGGCGCGCTCGCCCAAGTTTGCCGGCAGCGTGCCGCAGTCGCATGGCGAGTGGCATGTCTTTGCCCAGCACTCGCGGGCGGCTGACGGCAACTCGTTCCTGACGGACGTTTTCGTCTTCGAGGCCAAGACGGCATCCCTCGTCGAGGTCGTCGAGGGCATCAACTACGCCAAAGTGTCCAAGGCCTCGATGAGCAAGCTGCTGTCGCGGCTCACGTCGCCGTCCTCGTCCGCCGCGGCCGACACCTCCTTCGCCGCTGCTCCGCCTGCGGCTGCCCCCGAACAACACCGCGCGCCCGCGGCTGCGAAGACGGCCACGCGGTCCTCTTCCGACATCATCAAGCAGCTCAAGGAGATCCTGGCCGACATTTCGGGTCTCGAGGTGGAAGAGATCCTGGACGACATCGAGCTGGCGGACATTGGCGTGGATTCGCTGATGGGCATGGAGATGGCGCGCGAGATCGAGACGGCTTTCCAGTGCACGCTCTCCCAGGACGAGCTCATGGGCATCACCAACTTCTCCAGCCTCGTCTCCTGCCTGAACGGCGCTCTCGGTGCCGGCGGGGGTGACGAGTCTTCTGACGACACGGGGTCGGAGACGACTGACGACAACCGTGACGGCACGCCGGCCACGACGCCCGAGCGTGTAGACACGCCGCCGGCGATCCTCAAGCCAGCGGAGCGCCCCGCTGTTGTCGCTCCTGCTTCGCCTCCTCCTTCTGCCGAGCGCAGCGTGCCCGCAGCAGAGGACGAGCACGCGGTGGTGCGCGACGCGTCCGACTACCGCTCGCGCATCAGCCCATCCGACGTGTACGACTCGATGCGGCGCGTGGGCATCCAGCACGGCCCCATGTTCCAGCACCTGAAGAGCGTGCGGGCGCGGCCGCTGGGCTCGCTCGCCACGCTCGAGGTGGCGGACACGGCGGCCACGATGCCGTACGAGCACGAGCACCCGCACGTCATCCACCCCATCACGCTCGACAACGTCTTCCAGGCCGTGTACGCGGCGCTGCCAGATGTCGGGGCCAACATGTCGTCGGCGCAGGTGCCGCGGACGATCAAGGAGCTGTGGGTGTCGAATGACATTGACAGCACGCCTGGCGCGCGCTTCAGCGCGCACACGCGCGTGTGGGACAACGACAAGCAAGGCTTCAAGGCGGCCGTGACGGTGACGGACGACGCCAACACGCAGGACGTCAAGATCAAGATCGACGACTTCTACTTCCAGTCGATCGGCGCGGCGCTGGCCGGCGGCGATCCCACCGAGAACGACAAGCTGCTCACGGCCCGGTGGCTGCCCGCCCTGACGCTGACCGCGCCCGCGCTGCTGAAGAAGCAGCTGGCGCAGGAGCCCGACCCGGTCGAGGCGCAGGTGCTGGCCGACGTCCGGCTTGTCTGCTCCTGGTTCCTCCAGGACGCGCTGGAGGCCATCACCCCGGCCGAGGCGCAGGCTCTCGACGGGCACTTCCAGCGCTACTACGCCTGGATGAAGCTGCAGGCTGCGAAGGCTCCTGCCTCCGTTCCCGCGCTCGAGAAGGCCACGCTCAAGGCCAAGGTCGCCGCCCGGAGCGTCAACGGTGAGCTCGTGTGCACCCTCGGCCCGCACCTGGCCGACATCCTGCGCGGCGTCCTGTCGCCGCTCGAGCTGATGCAGGAGCGCCAGCTGTTGTACCGCTTCTACGCCGAAGGGCTGCAGCTGGAGCACAGCAGGAAGCAGATGGCCGAGCTCGTCCGCCAGTTTGCCCACCAGCACCCCCGGGCCAAGGTCCTCGAAGTCGGCGCTGGCAGCGGCGCCACCACCCTGCACGCGCTCAACGCGCTTGGCAGCCCCGATGACCCGCTCGCCGGCTCGTATGAGTTCACCGACGTGTCCGACGCCTTCTTCGCGGCCGCCGAAGAGGAGTTTGGCGCGTGGAAGAAGCTCGTGTCGTTCAAGACGCTCGACATCGAGCGCGACCCGGGCGCGCAGGGCTTCGAGCCCGAGTCGTACGACCTGGTCATCGCCGCTCAGGTCCTGCACAAGACGGCGTCCATCGAGGATGCGGCCGCAAACGTGCGGAGGCTGCTAAAGCCCGACGGAAAGCTCATCCTCCTGGAGCCGACGCGGGACCAGCTGGACGTCCAGTTCGCCTTTGGCCTGCTGCCAGACCACTGGCAGGGCCAGGAAGAGCATCGGCTGCTGGCCCCCTCGCTCTCCGTCAGCCAGTGGGACGCCGAGCTCAAGCGCAGCGGCTTCACCGGCGTGGACATCGAAGTGCACGACTGCGAGAGCGAGACGCAGTATTCCTACAGCGTCATCCTCTCGTCCGCCGAGCGTTCTGCCCGCACGTACGCGCCTGAGGTCGTTATCGCCACTCCAACGCCTGCCCCAGCGCAGGAATGGCTCGACCAGCTGAGCAGCGCCGTGGCCGTCATCACTGGCGCAGCTCCGACCGTCCAGCCGTACGACAAGCTCGATTGCGAGGGCAAGCTGGTCGTCTTCGTCGGCGAGCTCTCCGCCTCCGTGCTCCAGGACCCGACCGGCGCCCAGTTCGAGGCCATCCGCACGCTGTGCACCACCTCCAAGGGGCTGCTCTGGGTGACGCGCGGCGGGGCCGTCGACAGCAACGACCCCTTCGCCAGCCTGGCACAGGGCTTCACGCGCATCCTGCGCCTCGAGTACGTCGGCAAGCGCATCGGAACGCTCGATCTCGACCCCTCGCGCGACGCCTGGACGCCCGCCTCGGCCGCCGCCATCGCCTCCGTCTTCGCAGAGCTCTTTGCCGACCTGTCCTCACCCGCCAGCGATCCGCGCGACTACGAGTTCGCCGAGCGCGGCGGTGCTGTCAACGTGCTGCGCTACTTCAAGGACCACGACCGCGCGCAGACGTGGTTCCCCAAGCCCTCGGAATCCAGCAGCACCAGCCTCCAGCCCTTCGTTAAGCACAGCGACGACGGCAACAACGCCGCTCCCCTGCGTCTCACCATCGAGAGCCCCGGCCAGCTCGACTCTCTGGTCTTCGCGCCGACCAACGACTACGACGCGAGCGCTCCGCTCGCGTCGGACGAGCTCGAGATCAGCCCCCGCGCCTTCGGCATCTCGCCGCGCGACGTGAGCGTAGCCACGGGTGCGCTGCAGGATAACCGGCGCATCGGTTTCGAGTGCTCGGGCGTCGTGACGCGCGCGTCGACGCTCACGGGATTCAAGCCGGGCGACCGGGTTGCGGCGCTGCTGCCGGGCGAGGGCTTCGCCAGCAGCGTGCGGGCGCCGTGGACAAGCGCGGTGCGCATCCCGGATGACATGGGCTTCGAGCTCGCGGCGGCGCTGCCGGTGGCGTACGCGTCGGCGTGGATCGCGCTCGTCGACGTGGCGCGGCTGGCGGGCGGCGAGAGCGTGCTGGTGCACGATGCTGGCAGTGCCGTTGGACAGGCGGCCGTCCGTCTGGCGCAGCACGCGGGCGCCGACGTCTTCGTGTCGGTGGTGAGCCCCGAGCAAACGGCGTTCGTGCACAAGGTGCTCGGCGTGCCCACCGACCGCATCTTCTTCACCGGCGACGATGGCTTCGCCGACGAGCTCAAGGCGCGGACGAGCGGCGGCAGGGGCGTTGATGTCGTGCTGAACACGCTCGAGGGCGCGCTGCTGCAGGAGAGCCTCGAGTGCGTGGCGCCGCTGGGCCGCTTCGTCGAGCTGGGCAAACGCGATCTGGAGCAGAGCAGCCGGCTAAGCATGGGCGCGTTCGCCCGCGGTGTCTCCTTCGCCGCCGTGGACCTGCCGCTGCTGGTCGAGCGCAAGGGGCAGCAGGTCAGTCGCGCGCTGACGGCGGTTTTCGACCTCATCCGGACCAGGAAGATTCTGGGCGTGCCCGTCTCCAGGCACGACATCGGCGACGTCGTCCAGGCCTTCCGCGCTGCGGCGTCGGGCAACACCCAGGGAAATGTGGTGCTCTCAGTGAGGCCGGACAGCATGGTCCCGGTAAGTCATCGCAAGGGACAGAGACTCCCCCGGCAACATCCCCCCGTGTGCGTTATCGCTGACCATCGCCGCAGGCCATCCTCAAGGCACCAGTTGCAAAGCTGTGCCCTGACGCGACTTACGTCGTCGTCGGTGGCTTCGGTGGCATTGGGCAGAGCATCTGCTACTGGCTGGCCGAGCACGGCGCCAGGAACCTCGTTGTTCTCTCCCGCAGCGCCAGCGCAGCGGACAAGGCAGCTCCTCTCCTCGCCGACATCGCGAAGCTGGGCTGCAAAGTGAAGCCTATCAGCTGCGACATTGCCGACGAGGCCTCAGTGAAGCATGCGATCGCGAGCTTCGCGGCAGAGATGCCTCCGGTCCGCGGCGTGATCCAGGGTGCCATGGTCCTACGGGTAAGTGAACCACCACATCCGCAATACTAATCTCTCAACCCTCGTCTTTTGGAAAGTCTTCCGTCTTGCTGACCCTTCTCTTCTCCCAGGACTCCATCCTCGAGCAAATGTCCCTGGCCGACTACCAGACCGGCCTGCGCCCCAAGGTGCAGGGCAGCTGGAACCTGCACACCGCCTTCGCCAGCGCCCCGCTCGACTTCTTCATCATGCTCTCCTCTGTGGCGGGCGTTATCGGCATCGCGTCGCAGTGCAACTACGGCGCCGGCGGGTCGTTCCAGGACGCGCTGGCGCGGCACCGCACTTCGCAAGGCTTGCCCGCCGTGTCCATCGACATCGGCGCCGTAAAGAACGTCGGCTACGTCTCGGAGCACGACGACACTAGTGCGTACCTCAAGAAGCAGGGGCACATGATCCTCAGCGAGGGCGACGTGCTGAAGGCGGTCGAGTGCGCCGTCACCGACCCACACGCCACGCAGCTCGTCTTCGGCATAAACACGTCGCCCGCCAGCGCCTTCTGGGATGAGGGCGGCCCCGCCGCGCGCGACCTGCGCTTCTGGCCCGCCAAGTTTCGCGGTGCGGACGGTAGTGGCGCGGACGGCGCCAGCGGCTCCGCTGCGGCGGACAATCTGGCCGGCCGTATCGCGCGGGCCAAGACGTTGGACGAGGCCAGCGCCGCCGTCGCGGTCGAGATCACGGCCAAGCTGATGGACATCTTCATGATGCCCGAGGATGAGGTCGCGCCGGGCAAGCCCATGGCCGAGTTCGGCGTCGACTCGCTCACGGCCGTCGAGCTGCGCAACGCCCTCGCCCTCAAAGCCGCCGCCGAGATCTCCATCTTCGACATCATGCAGAGCCCCAGCTTGACCGCCCTGGCCACCACCATCGCCGGCAAGAGCGCCCACCTCAGTCCCAGCCTGGCCAGCGCGGCGGCGTAGAGTGGGACGGAACATGGGCAGTCATATTTTTCTTTCTCTTTCTTTCTCTCCGCAATCTGCGCTGCTAGTGATTTGGTTTATCGGTCATTTTTTTCGCAGCACTGTTTTTCAAATCATATGATTTTATCGCTTGGCCTGGCTCTAGTTTCTGGTGGTTTCCTTGTCGTTTCTTCGTTTTTTTGGATCGTGGCGTTGGCGGCGGATTGAATGTTCGTGTTGCGAAGCTTAGACCCTTTCGATAGGTATTAAGCGCGTTAGATAGTTCGCAGCGGTAGCCAAATTCAAAGCTCTGCCGACTTGGCATAAGCCCAGTCGTCGCTTTAAGTGACTCTTGTTTCTCGCATCAATTGAACATGTCGAAGGCTTTCTTGGGCATCATTAAGAAGGCCACCAAGACTTTCAGACCCAGCGCTAGTTGTGCTAGTAAGGAACGTAGTGTTGCTGGTTGTGAAGTGGTCTGATGTCGCGTCGTTCGTTTACGTTAGAGTACTTACCGCGATAGGTAGGTACAGAGCGCTTCGAAGCGAATGTGACGCTACTTCGGGAAATAAGGTTCTAGGCGCAATCGCTCCCGCAACGCTTCCCGGGAGCAGCGAAAGGAAGCACTCTCGTCGGTAAATCGGGCTTGGTGGGCGGCTCAGAGGCGCGGCCAAGCAGACGAGGCAACGTGGGATGGGCGGGCGCACCTCACGCCTCACCGGGCTTCCCTGCGAACGGCGACCGGCTTCTGTGGCTTGTTGCGAACGAACCGGTAGTTCCGGTGCGGAAAGAAGGTTCGCAATACCCGCGAACCCGGCGAGAATGAGTGGGGCTTGCTCAACTAACACGACCGCCTCTGATGAGATAGATGTACGGGTTCTGTTGGACATCTCGTTCCTCTCCTCGTGACGTTCTATCGGTAGTCCGGACCTCAGAGCCACACGCCGTCAGAAGGAGACTGCAGCTGGGCGGGCTGCGAGGACTGGAAGCAGGGATGTTAGTGATGACACGAGGGGAGTGCTCCCTAGGGGATTCGTCGAGTCGGCCAGAGGCCGGCGATCTAGAAGTGTGGCCGCCATCTACGCACTGTCACGTGAGCAGCACGCGCCGGTAATTACCCAAACGGGCCGACTGCTGTTCGCAGAAGCCGCGCGGGTTCCAGTAGTTGCCAGGACAGACCCTGAGCGTCCGAGTGCTCCGGACGCACGAAGCATTGCGACATTAGCCCGCGTATAATATATTGTGGGGAGTGCGAAAAGCGAGAGACTATGGCAAAGACCATGGTTCAGCTCGCAGATTCGGCGAGATGGCCATCGGCGTAAGGAAAAGTTAAATTTCAAGTAGCGGGATCTTCCCACTTTTCCGTGGGAACTCAACCCTCGTCCCTCAGAGGGCGTTGGTGAAACGATAAGCAATCTCATAAAGGCTAAGAGCCGCTATACTGCACTCGGACGCCATATTTAGGCTACTTACTGCCACGTGCCTGTTCGTCTTCACACGGTCTGGCCCAGGCCGTGGGATTGCTGCAGGTCACTGGAGGGCGTAAAATCAGAGTTAGACGTTAGAGTATGACGATGAGTCACCCAGATCAGCATCCCTGGGCCGGGGGATGCAGTGGGCATGGTGATGACAAAACCGATCGGGTAGAATGGCTTTCCACGCACGGCATTCTAATTTCGAGGGCAACGACCTCGTGCGGACGACGTTCAACGCCCACTCGGATTCAAAATGGAGGCGGAACCAGCAGCCGCGTGCTATCCCTCTGATCTGTGCCAGGACTATCGCGACATAGTCTTGCGAGCTACGGGGAAACCGAACTCTTGAAATCCTTGTCCACATGTGTCCGCGCTGGCCGCTGCGTATATCTCTGGAACTGGACCTGGAACACGAAAAGGGAGCCAAAAAGGTTCGGACTGGAGTGTTGGTGCATAGCGAGAGCACAAGCCGAAGTTGGCCGAGTTGCCACGGCAGAGTAGTAGTTGGCGGTGTGTCGAATGAGAAATGCAACCCACGACATGTACGACCGGAAATGGCGCCGCGTGCGGCATTCGGAGAGGAATTCACCAGCGTAGGGTGCCAGGCTTCAGCAAGCGCGATCTAGAGAGGGCTCTGAGCCGGCAAGCCGACTAGAAGCCCGGACAGGAAATTCTCCGTGGCGCACAAAACATACGGGTGGTTCGACTCAAATGCAACAACGGCGTAAAGATTCGTAATGGCGCTGTGGAAAAGGGCAGCCAGGGGGGTGGCCTGCTCAGGAATAAGCTTCTGTAGCTTGGCGTTTCTCCAAATACCTAGTCAAGAAGACGAGAACCTCGGTTAGCAGCCAAGGATTTGCTGTAACTGAATCGAGTCAGGACAATTCTGCTGTGGTGGGGAGGGTAAATATCGTTATTTGGTGGACCAGCGACAAGGGCATCAAGCAGCCTTGGCGTGGCGATTTCAGCCAACCGGCTCTCATAATTCTGGTCGCACCGAGCGTTTTGCCTCCTTGTCACGGGTCCACCAAATAACTATATTGACCCCTGCCACCACAGTACAAAAAGTCAATTGCACGTCGGCGACAAAATCGCCCATCGTCGATGCGCGCAGTAAGTGCCATCGCCAGCGCTCACAACACCATAACCGAGTTCAAGCCGATAGTTATTGAGGAATGGGCTGAATTCACGCAAGAAGCGTTCAGAGACTGCATCAAGGACATGCCAGCCAGGTGCTGACTCTTCACAAGGTCCAGAGGTGGCTCATGAAAAAGCACGGACCAGTACAACTTCTTCCATCACCGACGTGGATTGCCGGGTCAGTCCTCGCAACCACGGCAGGGGGGAGGTTACGGTCAATGAGGCTCTTCCCGTGCATTCTCGCCAAGGTATCTACGGGCAGACCTCATGCCTTACCTAACAATCCGGAAACCAAGGCGCAACTTACCGCCACAGCACCGACTACATGTTTCACCTTTCCCGCTGCGCTGTAGGAGCGACGGTGGGGCAGGCAAGGGTGCGGTCAAGCAGGCAATTGGATCTATAGCCGGAACAACATCCGGCCAGCCACCGCTCATGCGGCGGAGACCGAAAACAACGCCCAGCATAGTCCCGCGCGTGGGGCATGGGTCGTGTAGAAGCCGGTAATTAAGGTTACTCTGACGTTTGTGCAGGCCAGTCATACTGAATCGCCATGCGCCGAGCGGATGCCGGGTGGCGTAGTAAGCCAGTCAGGTCGCTTACGCCAGGTACGTAATCCGAAAGTTCCATGACCAAGGGAGAAGGAGTAGGTGGGGGTGTGGTTGTTTGCAAGGGGGGTAAAATTCAACCAGAGATGTTGCGCATCAAACAGTGTGCGGTGAAAACGTCATGAATGACGCGGGCTTCACCAACGAGGTTGAGAGTGTCGAAGAGGTCGAGGTTGGCGCCGGCGATGCTTGAATGAGACTGCATGTCAGTCGCTCGCTTCGATACCGGGCTCGTTTCATCGCGGCGACGAGAACTGGTGGATGTCATGGGCGGCTCGCACGTGCAGACAAGAGGTTCATATAGCGTGCGTCACGGGTGTTGACCGCCTCTTAGCGGAGCACCGGCAACAACGCAGGCGTTGGCCTAGGTGCGCTGTTTTCTGATGGCCCGGGTGAGCGTCGCACGAGGCACGAGCGATTGGTGGTGGTGGGGATTTCCCTGGGCGGCAGCGGATACCAACGGGGTGCCCCAAGCAACGAAGAAACCGCAGGGATTCCGAATACGATAGAACAAAAGATCTGCTTCCGAGAGAGTGATGTGTAGGAGGGTGGGTGGTACGAAAGGTGGGAGGGCTAGCCCCAAGCGGACTAGCTGCGCGATGGCGCTGCGACGCCGGAACGGAAGAAACTCCGCCGACGACGCCCACAACCACGCCTGCTTGAGCTCCCCACGTGGAAGCGATCATGTTCCCTTGGGCGTGGGAGAGGGGCGGGTCCCGGCGTGGAGGCGGCAGCACGACCCTTGGCGTATTGAATTGTATGGCGTCTGCACGCCCACTGCTAAACACGCAAAACAGCCTCGCCGCTATCGGCAGATATCGGCACTAGCTAATTGCACGAGGCTGGGCGGCAACTATGACTGGCGCTGCCAACACCCGCTTATCCGCACAATGCGCAGAGCATGGGTAACAAGAGGCGTATTTGATGCCGTATTTGGGATGCGGCGATCTGCGCGGGCGGCTCGCGGGGCCTAGACCCTGACGCCCACACGTCAGGTCGCCAGGCAGCGCATCTTTCCGCTCTCCCCCTCCTGTGCTCACCAAGGCGGCTACGCTGCTCCCGTGCCACCGCCACTTTCGGCCGGCCCGCCCCTCTTTTCCTCATAAAGTTAGCCCTCTACGTCGCTCGGCGCGCCTTAAACAAACCCCCGCCGCCCTGTGCCTGTACGCGAGTCATGATTGCACGACACGTCTCTAGTCGCAGCTTAATGCTTCGACCTTCCACTATGCGCGTCAGGATGTCTTTCGCATTCTCACATTCTTTCCTGTCTCTGCCCGGCCGTTCCCAGCGTATCTCTAGCCCATGTAATAGTGTCCCCCAAACCCGTCTCAAAAACACCGTTGGTATGTTGAATGACATCCCATAAAGCATCCCATACGCCGCCACATTCCTGTCCCTTGGGGTGTAATGCTGGAATCCTCTAATAAGGATCTGGTAACAGCGGCCTTGAATCCGCACAAAACAAACAAAACAATGGATGGAGACACGGAGAGAGCGCAACGAGAAAGACCAGAATCATGCTGCCAGCAGCGGCTGCATCTCCAACCGACTTAGACAGTCCTGCGCAATCTTATTGACTTGCACCAGGCCGCGCAGCGCCGACTGCAGCGCCGCCTGCATCTCAAACGTCGGGTCGAGGTGCGTGTTAGTGCGAAGGAAATCGCCGCAGAAGTAGAGCAGCACCGGCATGAAGGGGTGGACCTGGTTGGACGTCGCCGTTAGCCCTGACACATGCGCCCATGATTCGTGGCCTAACTGGGCGTGTGAGGGTGGGTGCGCACCTTGAAATGACTTAACTCGGTGAGCGATTTTGACAGCGTGACCATCTGCTGCGCGGCGGCAAGGGCCCGCGCCTCATACTTGTTGATGACTCCCTGGTAGTCCTCCATGTCCCAGGGCGCCGTTTGGCTGGCCTTGTACAGCAGCAGCACTGCCGCCTGCGCCGCCATGTGCGTGAAAAGAGGCATTGAATCCATGAAGACAAGTGCACAAGGGTCGTGCGGAGACATGCTGTCGATGCTCTGCGTGAGGCTGCTGTCCAGCCGCTGGTGGCGGTCCCAGAACTCGAGGGAAAAGCAGCCGTAGGCGTGCTCGACGATGCCCTGCTGGTGGTGCGAGAGGCTCTGGCCGCACAGGGTGACTAGCCGGATGAATTCGGTGAAGGTGGAATAGGCTTTCGGCTGGACCCCGAGGCTCAGCTCCGAGAGAAAGTCCGTCATGACCGGCTGGTCGCTCTGGAACTCTTTTTCGGGTGCCGGCAGACGAGTCAAAATCTAGTCAAGTCAGCAACCCGGCCCGCCTCCTGCGCACCCAGAGAGATTGCTCACCACGTGTTGGTCGAAGGTCAGGGGCAAGTGGTCCAGCAGGCTGATGAAACGGTCGATGGTGTAGGCCATCCAGAACGTCCGGCGGCGCTCTTCTATCTCCGCCCAGGTGAGCCCTGGCGGAGCCTGCGCCGCGATTCCGTCAATGCTGTCGATATTGTGCAGCTTCAGCAACACCGCGTACCGCAAACACTGCCCTGCACTCATCCAGCCCCGACGGTGGCCCACCCGCATGTACTCGTAGATGGCCAGCAATGCCAGCGCCTGCACTTGTTCGATCTGGACGCAGTCGCCCTGTAACGGATCGGATTCGAGCTTCTCGAGCATCAGCCGCGTGTGGGCGTACAACTCCTCCTGGATGTGCTGGAACTGAGTCGACACCGACACCGCCAGCGTCCACATGGCGTGCTGCAGACACGCAAAGGCACCCGCTTCGCCGGCGCGCGGCCCTCTTGCCCGCGAGAAGTAATGGCGTTTGCTGAGAATCGGGCAGAACGTATAGACTCGGTCGAAGAACAGATGGTCCCTGGGCTGCGATCAGTCATGCGTGCCTCGTTCGTCTTGCGGGAGCTGCAGACGTACAGATCTGACCGCATCAGGTCCGAGATGCAGTCAGCTGGCGAGGTGGAAAGCATTGGGGGCGAGCGCAGATCCACCGCGGAGCCGTTGGACGAGGTGCTCTCCGTGACGTCGGGGAGGCCGTTCCGGGCATTCTGGGCCATGAGGTCCTCCAGCGATGGGAGTAGCGCCGGGAAGGGATCGCCTTCGTCAGGAAAGCTCAAGAAGTCGTCCCCGAGAGCGTCTCCGAGGCCCGTGTCCGCGAGGTTGTGGTCGCTCAGGCGGCGCTCCAACGCGACTGCGGGGACTTAGTTCGCGCAACAAGAGAAACTAGCGGGACCGAACCTACCAATGCGGGATTGCAGAGCCCGAAGGTGACCTTTTTTCGGGCCACGAGGCTGGCGGGTGGTGGTCCGGTTGCAGACGACGCCAGACTCGCGGCACACGCCGCAGGAGGGCTGACCGCGGTCACATCGCAGCTTCCGCCGGCGGCACTCATCGCAGGCAAGACCACCTTGCTGGCGGGAACGGGGAGCCGCAGCCGCAGGCGGCGAGGTGGCTTCAGTCGAGGTTTTGGGGCTTGAGGACATGATGGATCTCAGTGGCTCAACAATGCACTTTTGGATGGGGCTTTTTGTATACATATAGCTGGGCCACTGCAATCGCGACCTGGGGCGATCAAGGCATTGCGAGCCCGATTTGCACATGAACGCGTGCTGTAGCCGGCGGCTGCTTGCGGATTGAGGCATGCAGTCGCAGGCTACAGTAGTGT
The DNA here is from genome assembly GCA_022204955.1 of Macrophomina pseudophaseolina. Taxonomy (NCBI): domain Eukaryota; kingdom Fungi; phylum Ascomycota; class Dothideomycetes; order Botryosphaeriales; family Botryosphaeriaceae; genus Macrophomina; species Macrophomina pseudophaseolina. Next base: position 65,971 of record JAJJID010000097.1, read on the forward strand.
GATCGGTCGCGAGCTCACACCCCTACAGCAGGGATGCACCGGAGTCATAGTACATTCGCAGTTAAAGGGAAAAATTAGCGAAGCCTGAGTCGGGCATGGTCCGGTTCGTTTGGGACATCACCGCCCGCCTGAGCAGGGGTGCGGGCAGCTCCAACGCCAATCCGCCATCCCGCACCGCAGCGGCCGACAATGCGGAAGACGTTGGCAAAACCGCATCTCGATAGGCTCGGGGCCGCGAGTAGAAAAGGGGCGGCGCCCCAGAGCCTGCCCGTCCAGCGCGCAAGCCGTGGCTGACCCAAGCAAGCGCGCCGCCGCGTCCCCCAGCTGCCCTGTTCCGGTTGCGCCATCCACACTGCATCAACCCTCCCACACGCCATGGACGAGGCAAGTCAGGCCGCCGCACTACACCTACCCCGCATTCTCTGTCTTCACGGCGGCGGGACCAACGCTCGCATCTTCCGCGCTCAATGCCGCACCATCTCCAGCCTGCTGCAGCCGCACTTCCGGCTCGTATTTGCCGAAGCGCCCTTCCCTTCGCATGCCGGCCCCGACGTGCTGACCGTCTACCAAGACTGGGGCCCGTTCAGGGCCTGGTTTCAATGGCACCCGGACGAGCCAGAGCGCGACGTCGAGGCCCACCGCACCGCCATCTGGGCCCGCCTGCGCGCCGCAATGAGGGACGACGACCAGCAGGGCGGCCGCGGCGAGTGGATCGCCGTGCTCGGCTTCAGCCAGGGCGCCAAGCTAGCGGCGAGCCTGCTCCTGCTCGAGCAGCGGCTGCGCGAACATCCTCATCTCCAGGCCCGGCTGCCTGCTGCCGGCGCCCTGCCGCGACTTCGCTTCGCCGTGCTCATCGCTGGCCGGCCGCCCGTGGTCGACCTGCTCCCGCCCGCTGAGGCGCAGCCCGCGCTGCTGCATCTGCCGACGATCCACGTGCACGGCCTGCTGGATCCAGGGCTGCGTCTGCACAGGCAGCTGCTGGCCCAATGCTGCGAGAAAGGGTCCACCCGCCTGGTCGAGTGGCAGGGGAACCATCGGTTGCCTATCAAAACGGGCGACGCGGCCGCCGTCGTTCAGGCCATCCTCGCCACGGCAGCGGACACTGGAGTCGCGGAGGCTTCCGCATTAGCTGCGCGAACTTCCTCGGGGTTGCCTGACGAGACGGGTCGGTTTGCGCGCGAAGATACAATAGGACGACCCGACACGCCGGGCCCTGTGTAGTGTGGTAGTTACAAGACCAAGAAATAGAGGTGCTAGCCCGCTTGGGACAAGGCTATAGGCGTGCGGCGCCGCCGGCTCTGTGTCCCTGTGCGCAAATTTAACCCACCGCTCAGGACAGCTCGCACGACTTAAGATTTGCCGCAAACGGAGTGCAAGCGCATGGGGACCAGTACAGATGCTCAGCAGCTGCGCAGAAGGTTCTACGCCGCGCGATGGAACGAAGCTTAGACCGGGCAAACACAACCGAGCTTTTTTATTTTTTTTTTTTGCAGGTCGGTCCGCATCAGCGAACAAGGACAACGCATCCGGATCGCAGCTGCATGGTCTACGAAGCGGCCCTGCGGCGGTTGAATTCCATTTATTAACATCAGGCAGACGACCATTGACGAGCGGCTTCACCTTTCCGATTTTGGGCCGACCATGCAGCCATGACTTGATTTCAAAGTGTAATCGCCCCTACGCGGCTACGAACTCTCTTCTGCAGTCAAGCAAGCGCCAGCTCCGACGACTCCACCGAGAAATTAGGATGCGTTGCCGGCCTGCAGGGGCACAGGTACCCATGGCTCAGCGTCACCCAGCTTCTCAGCGGTCAACCCAGCGCTGCCGGGATTCCGCATGCCTGCCTCCAACTGCCGCTTATACGACTCGAGCCGCAGTCGTCTGGCCTCTCGCGGCGTGAGACGGAGCTAGTGACGCAACGTCAGCGCCACGGCTCAGACTGGAGGGGAAGGGAGGGGAGGGGGGGAGCGAGGTGCGTAATGCTCACATATAATTCCACTCCGATTGCGTGCAGTGCAAGGGCGAGCCACATGGCCATGCCGAAGCCGAGACCAAGAGCTGCTCCCACCTCCGCTACATGGGTGCCGAACCTGGCGTTGACGACGACGTGTTGCCCAGCGTTGGAGCCGTCGTAGAACTTGACACAGTCTGGGTAATGCCGGAGCGTCTCCTCCATTTGCGAGTTGAACATGTAGTCCAGCTGGGCGCAGGGGCGTGCGGTGAAGTAGCGCCCCTGCGCTGACACAATCCTCGCCGTAATGGGCACGATAATGCGAACGGTTATGATGGAAGCTGCCTAGTGCGAGTCAGAGTCGAGCGGATGGCGCAGGCGACGGGGGAAACGCCTACGTAGAACCAGCCCCTCAGCATCCATGCCCGGTGCTGATCGATCTGCAGCATCTTCACGTTGTAGTACGCGAGCGCCATGGCGCCCACTGACATGAGGGCCAGCACTCCCGCCGCAGCCTGTGTCGCAAGCTCCCCGCCAAAGGAGTGGCGCACAAAGACAAAAACTCCGGCAGTGCTGACTAGGAACAGGGCCAAGGTCAGATGGCCGTTGATGCGGTGGATGAACATGGCCTTGTGGCGGAGGATGGGCACAAATTGGAAGACGGCAAGGAAGCCGGCCGGAAGTGCGCCGGCCAGGTGGACGAGCATCCCGATCTTGTATCTGCCTCGGTCCAGCCAGTAGCATTCGCCAGGGGATGCCGTGCTGATGGTGCGCCCCGCCCTCTCTCGGTTGCAGTAGATGCCACGATAGTCCAGGTACTGGAATTTGGCCAGAGTGAAGCCCAGCATGGCGCCGCCGAAAACAATGAAGAGGACCAGGGTGTAGCTTCTGGCGAAGCCACTCATGCGTCGGATGCGTGCCCAGAATGTTGGTGCATGCCGCTTGAGGATCCACATTTCGAGCGGCGAGCTCCGAAGTTGAGCAGGAAGGTAGTCAGGGACACGATTGTAGAGGTTCGACGATCGAGTACGAGAGGCCTTCTCCCCGGCGCTTTTATGGCAGTTGGGCGTGCAGTTCGATCTCAGCATCCACACAGCGAGGCGTGCAATCGAGGCGCAGATCCAGGGCACTTGGCTGGGAAGCCAGCCTTGAAGCTGTGGGCTCCTTGGTGGGGCTGAACTTCTCTCTAAGCGGCGACATTGCGTGCCGGAGTCTCTTTACTCCGGCGCAGTCAGCAAGCCATGCCACCAGTCGGCTGCTTCGAGCGGCTTGGCCGAGGCTCTCCGTCGCCCGTCACTGGCGAGAGGTCAGCTTGGACAACCGCAGCAGCTGCGGCCTGGTGGCAGTCTAGTCAAGCCAGACAGACCGACACGACGCCAGATGCGGCGGCCCGCGAAGCAGCGGGCGAGCAAATGGCGTGGGGATGACGGACGGAGCTAACAGCTTATGTAATTACTGAGACCTAGTAACGGGTTTCTACAACGGGCAAGGGCACAACGCTAAATTCCACCTCTCTCTCTCTTTCTCTTTCTCTCTCTCTCTCTCTCTCTCTGCAACCTCGCCCCGAGCTCGCCTCCCAACCGGTATTCCTGGCGAGCGCGAGTAGGAACCTCGCCCTACACCCTTCGCCGGGCACTCTCAAGGTGTTTGTCTCGGCGACGGCCGCTTGTCTGGCTCGCTGCACTTGCGCCTAATCAGACGTTGCACCGGGGCCCGGCCCGGCCGAGTCCGGCTGAGTCCGGCTTGTTTCGATGTGCACGCCCAAATGTCCGAGCGCGGGGTGTGGGCGAGGCTGAAGCGCGCCACGCTTGCCAAGAAGGGCATGGCGCAGCAGCTGCACGCTCGGGGCGTCGCTGGCGATGTTGCGGACGCGTGCCCGTTGTAACTTTCACCCCCGACTAGACGCGCGCATTATGACGCCCCCAACAACGCCCATTCTCCTGCTGACAGCGCTGCCCTACGCCGGCCATGTCACGCCCGTGCGCACCGTTGCCGCGGCCCTGGTCCAGAGCGGCCATACAGTGTACATGCTCTCCGGCACGGCTTTCAGGGATAGCATCGCCGCCACGGGCGCCCGCTTCATACCGCTGCCCGCCTCCATCGATGTCGACGACCCCCAGCATGAAGCAGCCCAGCTCGGATTCCAGTGGCAGCACGACGTGCTGGACCAGGTCGCCCAGTACTTCGAGCGGCTCATTGTCGGCAAGCACATGGACCCCCAGGTCGACGCCCTCCACGACGCCATCCGCCACATCCGCGCGGCTCACCCGCACCACCCGCTCATCGCTCTAACCGACGTCTGGTTCTTCGGCTCGGTCGCGGTAATGGCGCAGGCTCCCGGCCCGCGGCCCGACGCGTGGATCGGGCTCGGCCTGGTGCCCGTTGGCCTGTCTTCCCGCGACTGCGCTCCCTGGGGCCCCGGAGAGCTTCCCGATCCCTCTCCCCAAGGCCGCGCCCGCGACGAGTCCATCTTCGCGCGCGCGCGCACCGCCTTCGCGAAAACGCAAGAGCGCTACGAGGAGATCCTGGCCCGCCGCGGCGCCCAGCGCGTGGCCTGGTTCTGGGATGAGCCCTACCTGCTGCCAGACCGCTTTGTACAGTTGTCCCTGCGGAGTTTGGAGTGGCCCCGAAGCGATGCCCCCGTCCACATTCGTTTCTCCGGCGGCCTGCCCAAGACCGAACCGGCTGCCGCCAAGTACGACAAACCAGCGTGGTGGTCTGAGCTTGCCAGCCACCGCAACTCTGGCAAGCGTGTTGTAGCCGTCAGCCAGGGAACCATTGACGTGGACCTGCATCAGCTCGTCCTCCCCACCATGGAGGCCCTCGCCGACCGCGACGATATACTGCTCGTCGTTGCGCTAGGCAAGAAGGACCGAGCTCTGCCCCCGGGAACTCCCATCCCTGCGAATGCTCGTGTTGAGGGCTGGATTCCCTATGACGAACTGCTCCCGAATGTGGATGTCTTTGTCACCAACGGAGGGTACGGAAGTCTTTCTCAGGCCGTCATACATGCCGTCCCTCTCGTCGTCGCGGGTGGAAGCATAGACAAGCCCGAGGTTGCAGCCAGAGCTGAGTGGGCAGGGTTGGCGGTGAACCTGAGGACGGCCACGCCAGGTCCAGCACTAATAAAGGAATCGGTGGAAGAAGTCTTGGAGGATTCGATGTATGCACAGGCAGCGAAACAGCTTCAACAGGAGTTCGAAAACGCAGATCCCCTTGGTGTCATCCTGGAGACAATAGAGGAATTAATCCCGCGCTCATGAGCGGACTGGTCTCGGAAACACGCCCTACAGCAAATAGAAATACACATAACCCTTCTCAGTCCGATCCTTTGATGCTCCCGCACCCGACAGCACCACCATTTCCCGCTCCCAAAGCCTCGGACCTAAGCTGAGACATTTGAACTCGTCTATCAAACTTTTTGAGCTGTAGACAGCTAGCGGCCATGGCTTGTAGCTGGAAACCACTCCTCTCCAACGCAAGCACTCTCGGATCATACTAATAGTTCGACCGAATATGCCGAAGATGATCGGCGAATCCGATTGCGGGGCACCGCAGCTTAAAAGCCGCCACAACGGGGGCCGAAAGATATGAGCCTTGGATTGCGCAGATCATTACGAGTTGAAGCAGTCGTCCGGGCCTGGGTGTTGTGAAGCCTGAGCGGATTTGGCACTTGGACTAATGCTTCAACTCACCATGAGCTGCGCGGTGTATGACAATGGTACATCGCTGTCTCTCACCCTTCATATTCCGGGAACAGGTATTGAATCTTTTGCCTACCAATATGCCGTCACTACCAGCCACGTGACCTCTTTTGGGACGCTTTCACTTCACTGTGCACAAGACTAACACTTTCTGGTATGCTATGGGGTTGTTTTAGTCCCAAGGATTCGTTGTGTCGGTTTTGATATCTGCCCATATCTCCCATCGTCGGCCTACCACTGTCACTAGCGAAACTAAATACAAGGTGAGACGCTGTGCAGCCCTCACCAGCTCCATTCCTGGCTCCCAGCTGCATTCGGAGTGTTATTACAGTAGTGCTCGAATCCGTTTAGGATCTCTTTCTCTTTCCGCCTCTCTTTCCACGTTGGATCCACTTGTCCGAACCAGACTTTTTTTTCGGTTCATGAGGCTTCTGTTTAGAGACTAAGGTCAACGAGATTCCGGCAGTTTTCTAGGCCAGTGACGCGTGGTACGAGAACAGGAAAACGGCAACGGAAAACACGGCAATTCATTCGCAACCTGCAGAGCTCGTTCGTTGACAGATCTTAGAGTCACCGACATGAGCAGTAGAGGACCGTGCTTGCTTTATCATCACATCTGCTTCCTAAGATAGCAGCACCAGAAATGCGGGTGCAGGCACGTGTTCCCACACAGAACGATAAAAATCCCTACAGCCTCTTTCATTAGCTTATATATGCCACCTATACGCTCCTTTGGTTGCAAGTAATGTCTGATTTTCGCCCAAAATATGAAAGCATATTTCGCTAGTATCCCCCCACCCCCCCCCCACCCCCAAAAAAAAAATCCTAAAGTGGAAAGTGGTCTCGTTAAAGATTTGAGCGTACAACGGTGTTGTAATAGTCCATTGGCTGAATCGTCCAAGGCCTCGTCACATAATGTTCTCCGGGCTGGGAAAACCTAACCAGTTATGCTTATACTTGTTGTGGATTAGGAACATCTCTTGTTTGTTTAAGGTGACTTAAGCCTTGCTCACTAACTCTATTGCGCTGAAACTCCGTATTTGTAATACGAGGTAGCGGTCTTGGCCGGTTGCAATATACAATACATGCGGCTAGCGGAACAGTGGAATCCAACGGTACATTCCACACTTTGTGATCAAGCTTACCCAAATCTGTCCGGGCTGAGGCAGGATAAATCCACAGCTAGAGCTTCATGTCGGCAGATACATGCCGCCCCAGGCGCCGAGGCTAAACAACTGATGCAGAGCTCAGGATGGCTGCTACGGGCTTTTATAATATGTTAGCTCGCGGGTCTAAGTGTAGTGGGTCAGTACCCTCACGTCGCCCAGCAGAAGGAAAACTTCAACCGGTATCTTCACGCCAACAGTGTCAAACAGCCAGAATGCGCATAGTCAACATCCTCGTCACAAGCTCCCTCCTCATCTTCACGGGCCAGTCTCGCCGGCCCGAGCGCCAACGCGGGCCCCCCGGACCGCAAAACAACGGCCTGGGCCTCACCGATCCCTCGCTTGACCCCAACGCCGCCGAGCTCATGGCTGCTGATGGCGAAGGAGATCAAGCGGAATAAATAGTGAGAGCCACGTGCTACATCAGTCACGGCGCGCTACGCCGCAACCCGATCCCGTGCTCGCGGCGCGGCGAGAGCTACTACAACTGCCGGCCCGGTGCGGAGGCGAACCCATACAGCAGGAGCTGGAGCCCATGCTGAGCTGCCCGCAGAAGGAAGGGGTGGTGACAGTGAGCGTTGGGTCTAGATGGGAACTGGTTGGAGCGGGGTGCCCGGCTTGTGTTGTTGGCGCACGGCGTGCTTCAGTTCGATGTAAACTATCCGAGAGAACTCAGTCTGCACGTCTTCCTTCAGCACGTCCGAGCAGGCGCGACAGAGTCGGTCCGAAAGACCGCGGGATAGGTGGGCGGCGTTTTGTGTGAGGCCGAGGCACGAGAAACTCCTCAGGCGCATACAGGGTCTTGACTGGGGATTGGGAATGCAGTTTGCGCGAGTCTCCTGACGTAATATCTGAGGCGCATACTTCCGGACTTGCAAAGCACATCGCTTCTTGCTAGCGGTGAATGTGGCGCAGGTGCCTGAGTCAAAAACCAGGCCACTCCCGTCTTAAACTTCCAACTCATGTGTACGGAATACGGTGGTTGGGCGGACCGGACGTTATTCCTTGGCGCAAAGCTACGCAGTCGGTGAGCTGGCGGCCGTTTCCTGTCGTTCGGAGTTGCGTGCGTTGGTCACAGTTCTCAGGAAACTGAAAGCCACCCCCAACCCCCACACCAAAAAAAAAAGAAATGAAAAGAAAAAGCTTAGGCTCGTTCCCGCGGGCGGTTCCAGCAGAGCGTAGTGTGGTTCTTCCACTCAACCCATCAAGGTTGCATGGGGTGGACGAGGCTGCCTTTGCCATTGCACCGCCAGGCAGGGTTGCGTCCTTCCTTCTCCGGTTACTTGCAATGAGCAGCATAATCGTGATGTTGCTGGGTCGGTAGCTCGCCTCGAGCATGCAGGAAGCGAAGATTACATCCTAGGTGGCAAATCATGTGTGTTGAGCCGATGAAGATTTACCCCAATGGACTGGCACTGCCACTCACGCCTCTTGCACTTGCCACGCGCAGCTGCGGACCGACAGCGGCGACGATTCAATCAACCGAGGATAGCAGGGAAATTACCGCAACATTTCCGCAACAGGTCATCGAGAATTGGAAGCGCTTCGTCATGCAAGTTTCAGGATGTTCTAATAAGATATCTGGTCCAGACGGATGCTTAAACTCGCCCGGGGTTGTGGTCCTGGCTACGCAAGCCACTCCGGGTAGGAAGCTGGTGGTGCGAGGCGCAGAACCAGTTTCCTGCCCACATCGCTCTGGACGAGGTGGAAACTACTATATCCATCGTCGTCTACCATAGCAGCTGACTGTCCGCTTCAACCCTGTGTTCCCCGAGTACCCCGACATTGCATAACCCGGCACTCGGCCGACGAGCAGATACGCGAAAGTACAGTGCATGTTATCGCCACCGCCGCCCAGACCAAAAGTGGGCTGCCCATCATGCACCCCTTCATGCCCCTTGCCCCGCCGCCGTCCCAACCAATGGTCTCTCCTCCAAGCTCAGGAGAACACTGTTTTTGTCTTGCGGCTCGGTCGCGATCATGCTGGTCCTCTCCCCGCCTCTGAGCAGCATGCCCCTGCTCCTGCTCCTCGGCCTGGCGTCCGGGGACTCGCTCCAGGACGTCATCGCCGCGCCCACGCTCGCAATCAACGGCATCCCACACAGCACGCGCGCCCACTGGATGCGCCGCGCCAACGCCGCGCTGGCGGACCTGGGCTCGCCGTGCCCGTTTGCCGCGTTCGGCACCGTCATCGTCAACCACACGGCGCCCGGGCTAGGCGAGCTGGTGTGCATCGGGGCGAATGCGAACGGCAGGACGGGGAATCCGACGCTGCACGGGTGAGGCCCATGCCCTTTCTCGGAGTGCGCGGAGGTGCAACTGGCTGATGGCTTTTGCGGCAGTGAGATGGCGGCTATTTCGAACTGCACCTCCGTGCTGACGGATGCGGCGGGCCCATACAAGCTCACGGCGAGCGAGGCGCTCGATGCGTTCGCGGACTTGAGCTTGTACACGAATGCTGAGAGCTGTCCAATGGTGAGTGTGCTTGGGCAGAGGTTGCATTGGCAGCGCGCTGACGGGTTCTCAAGTGCGCATCCGCCATTCGGTGGGCGGGCTTCAGGGAGTACATATACGGCACCAGCATTGAGACGCTCGTGGAGCAGGGATGGGGCCAGATCCGCGTGTCGTCTCTGGACATCTTCCGCCAGTCATTTGACCTGCCAGACCAGTCCAGGTTGATTGGGGGCGTGTTGACGAACGAGACGGATCCGTATTTCCTGTGGCAGTACAACCCCGACTACCCGTGTCCGGCGGGCTGTTCGAGGTCTGAGGGCTCATGCGCGGCGGATGAGAAGTGAGGACACGAGCATGCGTGGTCGAACTCTGTGGCGACCGAGCGTAGATGTATCCTCGAAGGCAACATGTACGAAGCGCGCCTCCAGTAGCATCGTGAAACCAAAAGCGTAATGAGTTGAGAATAGGCCGATGCTGCGGTGGCGAGGTCGGATTAAACGTCGGGTGGCGCCAAAGCGCAGCGGCGGTGCGCAAATGGGGAGATTCGGCCGACAGACCCGAGGCAGTTCGGCCGCTTCCTTCGGCCTCCTCCCCAGCCGCCTCCACTCCTTTTTCAACCCTCTGTTCTCGCCCCTGCTGCTTCTAAATGCCATAACGTTCGGTGATCTGACTAATCCAGACGGCGCCATGAGCCTCCCACCCACCGGACGCGTCCGGCTCGCGTGCGACGCGTGCACCCGCAAGAAAATCAGATGCGACAAGACGGTGCCGTGTTCCAACTGCACCAGACGGTCAGACCTCCCGTTCACTGCTGGATAGACTCTGACACGACGTAGCGGTCTGCAGGACTCTTGTACCCGCCCTGGAGAGGGTGATGGCCTTGCTCGCCTCCCTTCAGGTGCTGTTCCCTCTGTCGAGCACGGGGCCACCCTCCAGTCACAGCAGCAATCCATCGTCGGTTTGACTGCTTTGGTCACCTCGCTCTCCACACGACTAGCCGAGCTCGAAAAAACGGCGAAAGAACAGAAAGGACAGCGCCGTCCCGGAAGCGCATACACGCTCTCCCAAACATCTCCTCACGGGCCCGCTGGTCTCCCCGGCCTCGAGTCAGCCCAGACCCATGAGGCTAGCAACCTGCTTCCTTCGGCGGCAGCGCTGCATGACTCCACAGCCGCCGACTCAGAAGCTGCATCCATCTTAGAGTTCCTAGCATGGGGTCGAAGAAAACCAGCTGGCCAGGTTGCTCATGCCCCAGACATTACACCCCGCACTGGAGTTCCAGAAGCAGAGGCAGCCTTGGACATGGGACTCTTCCATACAGACTCTTACGCCAGTCTTCTTCAGACCCTTCTACCGAAGCGCCAGCAGATTGAGCACCTGCTGACCTACCACGAGGATTGCCTTCTCTGGTACCATGGCTCCTTTTTCCCCCCAGTCTTCCGGCAGCAGCTTGATCGCTTTTTCAACCAACACGGCGGCAGTATAGAGCACCCGGAAATCGACCTACAGTGGATTGCTTTGCTCTTCTCCATAATGGCTGGGAGCATGTGTTGTGCATCGCGCGAACAGGTCACGCGATGGGGGTTCCAAGATGAAGAGAAAGCAAGTCTCTCCCAGCAATGGCATCGGGCAGTCATCACATGCCTCAATGCTGGTGATTTCATGACAAAGCACCAACTCGTGAGCTGTGAGGCCATTGCAACTTTGACGCTTGCGGCTCACCTGCTTGGACGCTCGAACCACCACTCCGTCCTCCTTGCATCAGCAGTGCGGATAGCCCAGAGCCTGGGCCTGCACAAACTGAGCGACGACGCCAAAGGCCATTCAGCCGAACGCGGCAGGCGGGTTTGGTGCCAGCTGTGCACTCAAGACTGGTTTGGGATCCCCTTTTCGGAGACTTACAGCATCCATCCACTCCACATCTCTACCGGCAAGCCCATGAATTGTCACGAGCATGACATGCTTGAGCAACCCGTCTCTTCGCCAACCCGTGCCAGCTTTCCGAGGTATATGTACGAAATAGCCCGGCTCATGCCGCAGCTGCAAGACGGCATCGCCACCACAAACACACTGTTCACAAAGTACGAACAAGTTCTCAAATACGACATGCGTATGAGAGCCTTGGCCACCACGCACCGTCCCCTTTTCCTGTCTAACGCATCGGTTGATCCTGAGTGGCCGCCCTGGGTGCCGTGGGCAAGGCGATGCCTTGCCATTAGCTCAGCTCACAAGATCATCATGATCCACAGGCAGTTTTTTGGCCAAAGCTTCACTAATCCGTCATTCACTGTCACGAGGAGGACGAGCGTTGCTGCGGCGAAGACCATTTTGAAGGAACAGAAGCAGGCTGATGATCCAGGCTTGCCGCACTTCTGGATATTTGATGCTTTCAGTGTCACCGCTTGTGTAAGTGCTCGAGATCCTATGGTGTTTTGTCAAAACTTGCGTCTACGGCTTTCGGGCTTGCCCACTAATAAGCTTGGAGCCCTCTGGTCGCCCACAACAGTCCAGGCTTACAAACCTTTGCAACACACTCGCTGACTCAAATCAGATCATCCTCTGCTTTGACCTGCTCTACAGTTCTGATGACTCAGAGCGTGCGGAACACCGGCAACTGGTCGAAGAAGCGGTCTATCATCTTAGACATGTAGATGGTAGCACGATTGCTGCCTGTGGGGTCCGCCTTGTGACGGCGCTGCTGTCGGAGGCCGACAAATCATCTGCTCCCAGCCGCGAAGATTCCCGTAAGCGCAAAGCTTCCGAGGCAAGTTCGGCAGACGGGGCAAAACGTCAACGGCGGTTTGACATGGCCTCTTTCGTAAGGCGATTCTATGACGACTTCGGCCAGCCACCGGCACCCGCATCTGAACAAAACACTCCCGCAGATGGGGAACCTATTCCGCAGACGCCGACTACCCTGCAGACCCGGAACCAGACTGCTGGAGGATCACCAGATGGAGACCTGACGTATACAGAGGGATTGCTGAAGGAGACCCAAGGCCGCAGACGCCCACGAACTGGGGCTTTAGGGGACTTCTTGTCCCCTCGCGGTAATTTCGAAAATGTCAGCTCATTCGAGAACCTGCTTTATCTGGCCCATACATTTGATATATGAGGACGCAGTAAGTCTATCACTGCTAGTCGTTGAATGGATAACTCGTAATCTCGATCAATCAGAGAAAAGCCGTGGCCATCCCGCATTAGCTTCATTTCTCGCCCCTCACTCCGTCTTCGCCTCAAATTTGAGAAGATCCCCTTCAATGATCTGTTGCTTCCTCTCCAAAAGCTCGTCAGGATCCCAGTTGGCACTCAATAATCTCCCATTCAACCATTGGAACCGGCCCGGCTCCCTGGTCAGCCACACCAGGAAATGCCCGCACAACTCCGGGTCATCCACGAGATCTAGTCGCCCCCCCAGCATCAGCCTTATTTCCCCTGGGACGATGACAAAACAAAAAAAGCCGACCGGGAAGCAAGCAAACTCACTATTCTTGAACGCCTCGGGCGCCGTGTCAACCGCCATCTCCGTCTCCACCGCGCCCGGATGCACGGCCACGCTCAGCAGGCCACTGGCGCCAAACTGCGCGGCCACGTGCTCGACGACGCGCACCTGCGCCATCTTGCTGATGCAGCCCTTGCTATCCGCGACGACGCCGGGGCGCATGCACGCCGCAATGCTGCCGACCGCCAGGAACGCGCGCCCCGCGCCCTCGAGCAGCAGCGGCGCCAGGTAGTGCGCCGCGTGGTACGTGCCCAACCCGCCCACCGCGAACGCCTGCACCCACTGCCGGTCCGCCGCGTTGCCGTCCGTCACCTCTAGCTCGGCGTGCGCGGAGGAGCCCGAGTTGACGACGACGGCGTCGAGGTGCTGGCGCTGCTTGCCCAGCTCCGCCCGCGCGAAGCCGGCCAGCGCGCGCACGCTGGTCGGGCTGCTGACGTCGCAGGGCGCGGTCAGGACGGTGCAGGCCGGGTTGATGGCAGCGCACTGCGCGGCGACGGCGGACAGCTGCTGCGCGTTGCGCGCGGCGAGGATGAGGGTCGTCGCGCCGGCTTTGGCGTAGGAGAGCGCGACGCCGGCGCCGACGCCGCGCGAGGCGCCGATAATGCAGGCGGCGTAGGGGCCGCGGAGGGAGAGGGCGGACTGCAGGGTTGCGCCTGGGGAGGAGTGCGTTGTTGGCGTGAAGTTGTCCATGGCGGATACGCGGGGGTCGGAGGTCATTTTGGGGATTTGCTGGGGGGACGTCTCCCTCTATCTTTTGTCTACAGTGCTTTTTCTAACGTGAGTGGAGAAGAGAAATATGGACTCGAAATCTGAGGGGCCTTTTTGAATTATTAAGGTTGCGGTGATACCAGAGTAGGAAAAGAAAAAAAAAAGGTAAATAGTAAAGAATTGGAATGAGCTTGGATGAAGGGTAAGGCTGCTGTTGGAGTTTCCGGGACTGCGGTCTTGCCGATAAAGTAAGATTGCTTTAAATGCCCAGGCTGCTGCACACGTGTTTTTCGTCGTGGTTGCAGCGGTAGGAGGGGATGATAGACAGGAGGAGGTGGTCGTCGCAGATGCTGAGACAGTGGCACTGCACGCACATACCAAGGCGACCCAAGAAAGCGGAGTGCGACAACGCGCAAGCTTTGGTCCTGTGAAATGCGCGCAGAGGCGTTGTAAGACGGTGCAGCGGGCTCTGCGTTGTGACTTTTTCTCATCTCTGCATTCTTCGGTGCTAGAGAGGATGCGATGTTGGAGGCCACTTTCCTGTGGTGGTTTAGCGGGCTGGGGTGAATCGGAACCAGCCATTGCATCCCATCAACTCACATCTGTACCAGCGTCACAAATATCCGTTAGGGGCGGACTCGGGGCTCGCAAACTGCACATCACGTCTTCTCGGAATATGAGACTGAACGCATAACGCAATCCGGCTGTCCTCGTTTATCTCTTTCCCCAAGAGCATCCCCACGCTCCACGGCTCTCTGACCGCGAACGTCTACAAGCCACCGGCGTGCCACCGTTCTAGACAATTACTGCTTCAGGAAATACATATGCGCGGCTTGGATGCTCTCCGTACGCGCAATGGCGACCGCACTCTGAAACCCTAACCGTTTACGGAACTGCGGCAGCCCGTGTGGTTGCCTTATGGGTAAAGCACCGCTCAATTTCCGGACTAGCTCGTCAGGACCAAGCAACGAAAAGTCAAAAACGCAGTCCTTGTCTCTGCCAGCGAAAAGGCCCTTCGGAGCCTTCCAAGCAAAACAGACAAGCCCATTTCCCCGCAGATCGACGCTCGCATAGACGCCAAAATCTCCGGCGTGTATCAGGTGCGTATTGATAACGAAAGACCGGCAAACCATATCTGCTGTCTTCTCGCAACCCTTCTCCATCCTCTTCCCTCTTCCCCCGCACCCGCCTCCCTCCCAGATCCATGCATCAACCCAAACGAACTCACCGCAACTCCAACGCCTCCTTCACCGCATCGAGCGCGCCAAACAGCAGATTATCATGATGCTTCCTCGCCACCAGCTGCAAGCTCACCGGCGCGCCCACGAAATCCGTCTGCTCCCACAACTGCCTCACGTGGCTACACTCCTTTCCCAACGGCCCCTGTCCCGCCGCATACCCCTCTTCCTCCCCCTTCTTCGCCACGCTCACCGGCGTCGGGAACACCGCCCCCGGGTAGTCGACAAAGTTCCACAGCGCCGTGTAGTTCCAGTAGAACGCCGTGTCGTGCGCGCAGGCGGGGCCGACGAACACCGGGCACAGCACGACGTCGACGCCCTGGCGCGTCCAGTCCTGCGCGAAGGCGCGGCGGAAGGCGTCGCGCGCGACGCGCTGCGAGGAGATCTGCGTTGCCGTAAGCTCGTGCGGGGCTTCGGCGTCGGCGATGATGTGCTGCGTGAGGGGGTGCATGGGCTCATGCGCGGCCTCGAGCGCTTTCTTGACTGCCGCCCCGCCGTCCGGCCAGTACATGGTGCGGATGAGGGCGAGGGCCTCGGCGGCGTGGTACGGCGTGTAGGACTTGAGCTCGACGAAGGGGAGGGCAGAGAGGCGGGCGGTCGCCCAGCGGAGGGCGCGGGCGACCGGGGGTTGCGGGGTGATGACACCGTCGGTGGCCATGATGCCGATTTTGAGGGGGGTGGCGGTGGTGGCGGGGAGGGGCGTTTTGAGGCCCGTCCAGGGCGTGGGGAAGACGAGAGGGTCGGAGAGGTGCGGTTGCGCGGAGAGGATCAGGTGCATGAAGAAGTCCATGTCTCGCAGCGTCGTGCACATGGGGCCCGTCGAGCAGAGCACGTTGAGCTCGGCGGCGAAGCCGTTTGGAAGGAAGCCTTCCATTGGGAGCGTGTAGCAGGTCGGCTTGTAGCCGTAGATGCCGCAGAAGCCCGCGGGCCCGCGTACGCTGCCGCCGATGTCTGTGCCGACGCCGAGGACGGAGCCGCGGAGGGCGATGAGCGCGGCTTCGCCGCCGGTCGAGCCACCGGCGGAGAGGTTGATGTTGTGGGGGAGAAGGACGCGGCCGAAGTGAGAGTCCGACTCGAGGTGCATGATTGACTGGGGCTGACAAGTCTTTACGTAGAAGACAGCACCGAGGGAGCGTAGAATTCCAATCATTTGGGCGTCAGCGTCCATGTGTTGCGTGGTGCTGACATAGCCGTAGGAAGAAGTGTGTCCTGCAATGGCCATGTGCTCCTTGATGCTGACGGGTACGCCGTGCAGAGGGCCTACCGTCTTCCCCGTCCGTGCGAGATGATCGTCCAGACTTTTCGCCCGCTCAACAGCTTCGTCCATAAACCATTGCGTCAGACAACAGCTGACCTGGTCAGCAATGATCGCACGCTTGCAGAAGGCCGTGGCAACCGTCACAGCGGTGTACTTGCGCGCCGCAATGGCAGCAGCTAGGCCCACGGCATCATAATCTTCGGTGATGTGGAGCTCTTCGGGGGTGAGGATGCCACATTCCCGTGGAATATTCCGGACGTCTAGTGGCGGATTGTCCACGTAATGCTGCGGAATGTAGTACTTCTCCGGTACCTTACTGGTGAATTCCTCCAGGATAGCTTTGCGCTTGGCTTCCCAGACGGCGTCACCGGTTGGAACCGGCGTTGTTTGGATCAAAGGGAAAGATCTTTTGGTCATTGTGGGTTGCGGAAGATTTGAAGAAAAGAAACGGGATTTGGGGTTTCGGTTGGAGGAGAGTGTGGAATGGAAAGGGAGATGATAATGTGGGATGTGTTAGGGGGGGGGAATCTTTGAGAGCTGCAAAAGCTTTATTTGGTTGGAGATAAGCGCCTGTACCCCTCATCCGGAAAACCGGCATTGGCAAGGTTTCGTTTTGGCGCAGTTGCACTGCCTTCATCTCTTGATTCAATAGGACGTCAATATCTGGTGGTGCGGAGAATGCCCGCGGCGTTGAGATACAATCCCGCGGGCCTCCGCACCTGCGTAACCTACCTTGGCGGGAGCAACTACAAGTACAATTCGTAAACTGTTTGAAGGTACGGGGGTCACCGATCCAGTAATATGTTGAGCGTGAGCTGCGATGATGCTACGAAGATGTCGTTTAGTTCATCTTCTCGAAGTGTTGCTGCATTGTCTCGCCCAGACGGAAGGTGGGCAATTGGGATGAGACCCCGATGCCCGGAGAAAGCTGGAAGCGGGGTTCAATCGTGAATTGCGGATGAATTCCGCCTGGGCTCACAATGACATCGCCGGTTGAGCCTCCGCTGCTTCTGTGTAGCAGCACTTGACGGCGGCATCCGAGGGGGTCAGTGCCAGGAAACGGATCAAGTTGCCTATATCGGAAAGGTCTGGTGGTCGAAGGGAAAGTTGCGTGTAGGCGGGACGGGAGTGGGCGTGCGGAGAAGGCGTCAAGGACACAGAAAAGCAGCTAAGCCGGAAGAGGAATCCCGGTATCGGAGTGCCGTTCCCAGGGTCCAACGCTCGAGTCAGTGTAGGGCTGCCGATAAGAAACAGCGATAAGACATGGACTGCATCAACGGCATCAACGGCACACAATAATCAGCGCTTTCGAACGACGCGCGGTAGGGTTCTTATAGCCTCCAAGTCCGCGACACATCAGGGTCCTCGGAGATGCAGGAACGGAAATGGTGAAATCGTGCCGCATGATGTCGAGCTTAATCCGTACCCGGGAACCGCTTGCAGCTACCGACATGCGCTAAGCCGCATTCAGCAGTCTCTCTTCAGAAGGGCTCGACCATTTCATTGCGACGAGGAAACACCCAGTCGAAAAGCGAGCAAACCGTCGCCAGGGTGAAGTGCATATCAGACTGGAGTCGAGTACAAGAGCAGCGGCAGGCGGCATCGTCGGCATCTGTGCGTGGGTGGCCGGCTGAGTAATCGCCGTCGGACCGAGCCATCCCGAGGCGGCGGCATCACTCTTCGGAGACGCGTCGAGCACGCCATCGCCACGATTCCTTTTTGGGCACTCTCTCGAAGAACTCACCCAGCTTTTTGGCCAGCCATGGCTCGCCGGGAACCGCTGACCGCCCTCATTCGCTCATGCTCGCGCCATGATTGCTCAGCGATACTGGGGCCAGATTCTACTTTTTCCCCCGCCACGCGCGCCGCCAAAAATTACTCCGCCGTGCCATTCCTCTCTCCACGCGCCCGCCGCAACACAAAGAAGACCGCTGCGGACTCACTGACTTTCGCAGCTGCTCGGCGCGCCGCTTCTCTTCCTGTACAGCGTCATTGCTTCCGTTTCCTTGAGATACCACCCAAAAGTTTCTGTTTTCGACGCCGCGCTGCCTTCCGCGAGACCGCAACATGCGTCTCCAGCTGCCCGAGTCGGCCGGCCCTCAGGCTGAGGCTCAGAAGACCGCCCTCAAGCAATTCTCCCAGAAGTCCTCGAGCCTGCCCTTCGGCGACCATGTTCCGCTATGCTCTGTCTCCGGCCCTACCTATCTGACCGCCCAGACTCTCGTCCAGCAGGTCGCCTTCAGCCTTTCCGACAAGGTCTTTGCTTACTCCCCGGACACATTCGATTTGGATGTCGCTTTGAAGGAATGGCAGGCGCAGGGTGAGAGCAATGCCCACGGCTACAGGCCCGGCGTTTTCTCTCTGGAAACCCGCACTGGTGCTGGCAGCATTGCTCTGGGCTACATCTTCTCGAAGGACTTTGATGTGTCCAAGAGGCACATCCCCCAGGCAATTGTCGCCTCTTCGTCCACTCTGCGCCAGCTGAGGCCTGCTCTGGACCAGCTCTCGCTCCTCTACTCCGTTTCCAACCCCCTGGTTGCTCACATTGCTGCCGTCGACTATGCGGCCAGCTCGTCCACTGGCCTGGTGACTGACTACTCCACCAGCTTTACCCTCGCCGAGGAGCTTGGTCTTGGTCTCGTTTCCAGCTCGTCCGCCTACGAGATTCAGCACATGTCTCTGTTTGCTACCCTCTTGGCCAGTGTCATTCCTACCATCCACACCTACGACGGAATCACTGTCGGCCGGGAGACGACCCGTGTCGTTGATGTTCTGGACAAGTCTGGTCTGATCAACAACTACAATGCCATTCTCAGGGCCACGTCCAGCATTGAGGGCAAGCACTCCGACAACGAGGGCAGGGTCGTCCGCCTCCTCAAGGCTTTCAACGACGAGTTAGGCTTCGACTACAAGCTCTTCGAGTACCACGGCCATGCTACTCCCGAGACCGTTGCTGTTGCCTTCGGCACTGTCGAGGCCTCTTTGGGCGCTCAAGTCGCCGATGCTCTTGCTGCTAAGGGTGCAAAGGTTGGCTTGATCAACGTTCGCGTCTACCGTCCCTTCGTTGAGGAGGTCTTCCTCGAGACTTTGCCCAAGTCGGTCCAAAACATTGTTGTTCTCGGCCAGGTGCACGACTCTGCCTCTGTCTCGGACGAGAGCATTCACTCCGCTCTCTACAGCGACGTGTTGGCTGCTGTCAGCTTCTCCTCTGCCAGCTCTGCTTCCGTGAGCGACTTCAAGTACGCTCGTGAGGAAGTCTGGACCCCTAAGAAGTTTGTCAGCCTTTTCTCCAAGTACAGCCCCGAAGTTACCCAGGATGGATTCTCTGCTGCCGACGCATCTGCCCTACAATACACCTTCTGGAACTCTGATGAGTCTGTCGCGGTTGGTGCTCCCATTGTTCTGGGTCAGCTGCTTGCCAAGGATTCCGCTAGCAACGTGACTGTTCGCACCGGTCATGACAACCTTGTCCAGGGCGGTGTCGTCCGCACTGATATCCGCAAGTCTAGCAAGTCTCTCGAGGCTGCCTACTCCATCGATTCTGCGGATGTTGCCTTTGTTGGTGACGAGAAGCTTCTTAACGAGTTTGACGTCCTCAACAGCCTGAAGGCTGGTGGCACACTCATTGTCCAATTGCCTGGTGCCAAGGACGAAGACCTCGAGAAGCGTCTGCCTGTGGGTGCCCGCAAGGGTATCTTTGGCAAGAAGGTCAACCTCTTTGTACTCGACCCGACCGCTTCCGAGAACGTGGCGGAAGATGCCGCTCTTGAGGCCTACCTTACAGAGCTTGCTTTCCTCAAGGTCGCTGAGGCTGACAAGTTCGACTCTCTGTCCCAGAAGCTTGCCACCCTCAGTGGCGGTTCCCTTGATAGCATTGTGAAGGATGTCGAGCAGGCTCTTCGCAAGATTGAGATTCCCGAATCTTGGGCCACTATCGAACCCGAGGTTGAGAGTGTTTCTCTTCCAACCGACATTAATGTCAACAGCTTTGTCTCGTTCCAGAAGATCGACCCTGAGCCGCCAACTCTGCTCAAGAACTGGGTTATTGCTGCCAAGGGTCTGGCCTTCAAGGAAGCTTACGGCACCAAGACCGCCCTGCGTCCTGACCTGGGTGTTAAGACCGCGATTGTCCACGTCAAGGAGCGTCGCCGCCTCACTCCTCCCGATTATGACCGTAATATCTTCCACATCGAGTTCGACCTTGGAGACTCGGGTGTAAAGTATGAGATCGGCGAGGCTCTTGGCATCCACGCTGAGAACGACCCCAAGATGGTCCAGGAGTTTATCGAGTGGTATGGCCTTAATGCTGACGAGGTCGTCGAAGTCCCTACCCGTGATGACCCCAACGTGTTGGAGAACCGTACCGTCTACCAGGCCCTTCTCCAGAACGTCGACATCTTCGGCCGTCCGCCTAAGCGCTTCTACGAGTCCCTGGCGGAGTTTGCCAGCGACGAAAAGGAGAAACAGGCGTTGCTCGCCCTGCTTACCCCCGATGGCGCCACCGAGTTCAAGCGCCGCGCCGAGGTTGACACCGTCACCTTCGCCGACGTTCTACTTGAGTTCAAGTCCGCTCACCCGTCCTTCCATGACATTGTGCGCATCGTCAGCCCGATGAAGCGCCGTGAGTACTCGATCGCTTCGTCGCAGAAGGTCACTCCCAACTCCGTCTCCCTCCTCATCGTCACCGTCAACTGGGTCGACTCCAAGGGCCGCGATCGCTTCGGTCAGGCCACTCGCTACCTCAACTCTCTTCCCGTCGGTGCGCCCGTCACCGTCTCGGTCAAGCCGTCGGTCATGAAGCTGCCGCCCAAGACCACTGCGCCCATCATCATGGCCGGTCTCGGAACCGGTCTCGCGCCCTTCCGTGCCTTCGTCCAGGAGCGCGCGCGCCAGAAGCAAGCGGGCGAGGAGATCGGCGCCGTCATGTTATACATGGGCTCGCGTCACCAGCGCGAGGAGTACCTGTACGGTGAGGAGTGGGAGGCCTACCAGGACGCGGGCATCATCACCCTGCTCGGCCGCGCCTTCTCGCGCGACCAGCCCGAGAAGATCTACATTCAGGACCGCATGCGCCAGACCCTGGAGCAGATCAGGCAGGCGTACCTGTCCGAGGAGGGCAGTTTCTACCTCTGCGGCCCCACTTGGCCCGTTCCGGACGTCACCGCCGTGCTGCAGGAGGCTATCGAGGAGGAGGCCAAGGCCGCTGGCAAGAAGGTGGATAGCCGCAGGGTGATTGAGGAGTTCAAGGAGGAGGGCAGGTATGTCCTGGAGGTTTACTAATAGGATCGCGTCGATATCCTCGGTTTTGTATGTACGTTTGTGGTAAGGGTTTCATGTATCTATGGGAAAATGGCTCTTTGTGGTTCGCGAGAACGGATAGAATAGTACTCTTATCGGATATGAACGCTTTTATCAATCCGGGTATACAACTGAGACCAAGCACAGTAACAGATACACGTGTGTCAATTGATGTTCTAGAGGCGCGGCGGCTGATTGGTCGAAGCGTTCGGTGTTCGAAGAACAAGATTGCGACGTAGAGGATGATGAACAGAGCGGCCGCCGCTCTGGGGAGCATTTCTGTGCCCATGAGATCAGATATCTTGTCTTGAGTCTCCACGAAAATTCTGAATACAGTCGGTATGGTTATGCAGATCGTTCCGAATATCGTGAGAGCGGTCGATATTCTGACGGCGTCTACATAGAACGCTTGGTGTGCGCGTCCAATGCCGCCCAGTAAGAAGGAACTCCAGTCACCGAGAGGACGATCAAATAAATGATACTCATTAGTTTCGTTTAAACTACGTCGATGTCAAGTGTGCGAACGGGAACGACAGATGTAATGAACTGGGCGGCGTTACTATGACGAAGTCAGCAGTAGCATTAATTAGTTTGATTTACCTCAATTACCCAAGAGTGATGCTGACGAAAGCACCAGTGACTGTGCCCGGCTGCTGTACGAGTTGATCTGAGCCGTGGGCAAGCAATCCCACGCAAGGAATTGCAGCAAAGAAATTGATATTGAATGTTAGGGACGGCGCCACATGACTTTAGAAAGCTGCAAAACCAGGAAAACAAAAACCAGAAGTATATTCAGCTAGGAGCCATAGGCGACTAACCGGATTAGTAGGAGAGGTTTGGGAACTGTTTCCTCCCAAGACATGGCCGATCAGAGGAGAATGTGGATAAAGTGAGAGCGTAATTGGCCATAAATACGAGCGATCTTCGCTCAAGGACAAGAGCGGGCTGATACCAGGGTGAGATGGAATGGACAGACATATTAGAGCTGCTGAGGAGCGTTACACGGTCAGACAGAGATTTCTAAAAAAAAAAAAAAAAAAAAAAAAAAAAAAAAAAACTGACTAATCCCAGGCATAGAGCCCCCTGTTCTGTTCGATAGGGGGCCAAAATGGACTGGTTTCAGCAGAGCTTTCTAAGTAGCATTAGTACGCTGTTGTTTCGCCAGACGATGAGTGAGTGTTAGCATTTTTACGTTCTCGACAGACCCCGAATTGACTCCTTGCAAATGCACACTTTTGCTGCAACGCTGCGCTCAACCAGGTTGATCACGAATCTGCATCGCGTAGAGCCTTTCACACCCGCATGTCGGAGTCACTGCTCGTAGGTTCCCTGCGCCTTTAAGTTCTTGGGTGAATGCACGTTCATCGAGCCTTCGATCCTTTCGTTATTCCCAATCATGACACAGCTGTTAGAAAGGCTGCATGGTGAAGAAAACGCCTGCTGGCCTGGTTGGCCGCCATACTGGGAGGCCTGGTCCATGCACTCAACGCTTTAAATTACCGCGTGTTATTGTGACCCAATTTCTTTGATATTAGAGACGCCGTAAGTAGCCGAAAATCATAATGTGAGACAGTGAATGTAATTGCCTGGCGAGACCTCCTCGGGCATAAAAATATCATCTGGATTCCAGCCCATCCATATGCCAAGATTTCCGCTGGACTCCTAAGCGGGCTGCGCAGCCTAAGTTGCTACCGCAATGCTCACTGAGTCGGTAACACAGGCGTTGGCTTGGAGCGGCATAAGTTTGTACGGAACGGCGGGCACCCGTATGAGGTTTACTTTGCTGTGACGAAGGAACATTGAAGAGTGTCGGAGTGGTCTGCTAGGCTGATTCCATGAAACCCTGTATCTGCGAGCACATGATCAATGGATGCTGTTGTTGAGAGTCAATCACCTGGTTCCCATCAACTTTTCCTTCTGGGCAAGGGAGCGGGTACGCTCCCTGACAGGAATGTATGCCACGATTTTTGCTATTGCAGTTTTTAGTGGTTTTCTATTTGTGAGCGGAGTTGTTATCTACATGTCTACGCTACTCACACAAGCTGACGAAATGTTTTTACTGCAAAGCCAGGTCTGAGATGCTCTCATGCCTAGTCACTGTGCACATGAATTAGAGATTCGCCAATGCGGGACCCACCCCCCTTTGGACCTGCCGAGAGTAATGATGGACGCGATCGCCATCCCCAGCCCATCCATCGATCTTCTCAGCTTTCAGCAACGAGGCCAAACCCTTCTCAAGGAAAACTTCGTTCCGTAAGCGCGGGAGAGCGTCAATATACTCCCGCGCAGCACCCCCTTTCTTGAGCTGCACGCCACATGAGGCGCCCGCTGCTTGCACAATCTCGGTGACGCGAGCTCGCCGCCTCTCTGTATACCCTTCGAGGCACTGTTGGACCATGTCCGGTTCTATGAGTGGCGGCAGATCACCAGAGGCCGCACCGTCACCACCATCCAGCTTAGCCCGCAGCTCGAACAGCCGATTCGCAAAGCACGCAGCCGATTCCATGGCCTGGTTGGCGCCCATCGCGGCATGCGGCACCATCTTGTGCGCCGCATCGCCCATCAATACCATGCGCCCAGCAAACCAGCATGCCGCCACGCCTTCTTGCAAGGCCGTCATTACGGCTGTGCAGCGTTTGCTGAAGACGTCTGCGAAGGTCACGTCCGCGGCGATGCGGGCGCTAGCGACCTTCGCAAAGGCGGCTTCGATGTCGGCATCGCCGTACCGTGGTGTTTGCCCGTAAGGGATTGTCGTTTTTAGATCTTCCATGATGAACCAGAATATTGTTCCGTTGGTGCCGACGAAGAGTAGGAGTGAGGCGTCGGCTTGGTAGATTGTGAAGTTTCGGCCTGGCGGAAGCTGGGGGACCGAGGTGGAGATGCCGTAGACGCAGGCGGTCTTTGTCTGAAGATCTGGCAATGCGAGTTAGCAAGCAGACTTTCCTTAAAATTTTCCTTCAATTTTTCTAGGTTCGCTGTCTGAGGCTGACATACAGTCTGCGGGCTGCTTCATTCCTGGCGTTGCCGCCTCAATCTCGCGGCGGACAGCGCTGTGGATGCCATCGGCGCCAACGACGAAGTTGCAGCTTATTTGCGTCCCACCTTTGGCTTCAACAACAGCGTGTGTGCTAAGATCATGGACGGAGGCCAAGCATTTTCCGGCCTGAATCGCTGATTTATCTTGGATTCTCTCGTACAGGATTTGCAGAAACCGCTGTCTCATCAGGAAAACCACATTGTACCCTAGACTGTGCCCATATTTAGTGTCTGTCGAGCTCGTGCAAAGCTTTAAAACCTACAGTTCTGGATACCGGCGCATTGCGGTCAAGGCGCAATACAAGCTACCGTCAGCATCACGGTGCTCCCAAAAGTCGTGAGGCACATTATGTTCCTCAAGCGCATCATGGATGCCGATCTGGTCCAGTATGCGCATTCCATTAGGCATCAACCCAACGCTTGCACCTGCGAGCGGAGCAATTCGGTCGTGCGCTTCCCAGAGGATGAAAGAGATGCCTGATTGTTCCAGGATGTTGGCGAGCGTCAATCCGGCAACGCCACCGCCGATAATTGCAACGGACACATGATGTTTAGAAACCATGGCTGCCAAAAATACGATTTTCATATAGGAGTGAAGAGACGAACGTAGGATGGTGACAAAAACATTTCATCAAGCACATGTACATGTACACATTGTGACTGAGAACGCAACGCGTGACAGCGTCCGAAGAGCCTGTGTTAGCCCCTGACCAGGCATGAGTGCGAGGAGGCTCGGCCGAATGCTATAGGTGCCAGTGGACACCTTGAAGGGTTTGGTTGGCGGCGGAACAGTGGGCGGAGTAGCGCCCGTGTCGGGTCCGGTTTCCCGTGCGGGGAATTCGGGCCCGAGGGAGCCCGTGTACACCCGTCAAGCCAGGGGCGTTTTTTCTCACTCCATACAGGCATCAAATTCCTGAGGGGGCTGTGAAGCCAGGTGCTGGTGAATGTTGCCTACAAAACCACTCCTTGTCGCCGTTAAACCGAACACCGTAGCAACCGCGCAGACGTCGGGATTTCGAAAATGAAATTTTCTCTGTCTTCCAGTTTCGAGCCACAAAATACTGGGCGAAACAGCCTTTCGATTCTGTAATCGGGATACCAAATTACTAGTCATAACGCCTGTCTAGGCTGATACATCAAGTCGATGCGCTTGCGAGAGCAAAGCCTTGGAACAAAGGTCCGGCCTCGGATGGAAGATGAGCCGAAGTACTGCAGTAACCTTTTATGTCTAGAACAATGGAAGCAACACATTGCCGAAGCCGTATGCACTGTGATAAACTGTGCATGGCCATCGTCATCCGAAGGGGCGAAGCACTGTAAATCGGGGAGGCGGCGGAGAGAACTCCGAGTTGACCTCACGATATGGCGCTTGTGCAAGCATTGGAAGAAAACTCTTCCAGTGAGCCGAATATGGGCAGCCTTTGTCTTGGTTTCTGACCCATGGAGATCTTGTGATTCGTCGTGTCTAGGCGAGATACCCAAAGGAGCATTACCCCTTCGGCTAGCCCAAGACCCGGAAGTGCTAGGGAGATATAATCAGCATCCCAGCTCCACCTCTCGAGCTCAAATATGTCTCAGCAGCGAAACTAGAACCTACCGAACCCACATAGCTCGGTGCATTCGCGCGGCCGGCAACATGCAGTGATTAGCATTGACAGCACAACGTGCATTACTCGTGTCGTGAAAATGCACCGATCGGGCGTCAGGCTACTTAATTCCGTTCGCTGTAAACAATGTCTTGTGCTACTTCCGAAAAACTCCGAAATCTTTCATGAATTTTGCACATGGCTGGCTGAGCTATACAGTACATCTTTCAGATACTTTTCGTATAACAATGCTTCGGAGTCGCGAACCCGAGCGAAATCGAACTGATTGTCATGACCGAAGACTCGCTTAGCACTCTCGAATTTAGCACTCTTGGATCGCTAAACGTTGCTCAGCGAGGGAAAATCGTCGGCCGCCGATTTGTATATTCGGCTTATGGGAGGTCATTCAGGCGGCATGATAGAATGCTACACAGTTCAACAAAATTTACCCACAAGGCCGTTTTTTACACAGTTCGATAAAACCGTAGTCCAGACGAGCACTTTGCATACGGATTCGGTGTAAATCAAGCGGAGCGATCTCAGCGCCGAGCGCGAATAGGCCCAATGATACCCACCAAAATCCTAAGTGCCGCTCAACCTGGCTTTCGTTTATCTGATCTGATCAGCAGACCGGCCCGCCAGTGGGAAACGTGCCGGTTGGGGCGAGTGGGGGTACAGGGACCACCTACATCGACGCGTCAACAAATGCCTCCGCTGATTAGATCGCTCTCACTGGTCTAGTCACTCGCTACTTGCTTGTTCGGCCGAGGATCTACGCATCTACATACGTCACAGAGCATCTGTAGTGGAGTTGATCTCGAGATCAAGGACAGTCGGAGGTTTCGACGCGGGACAAGAGGGAAAAAAAAAGACCCTATGCCAACTTACAAGAGTATATAGAGCAAATCCACGCAGGTTATTTGCTTCTATCTCCATCCAAGCGTCTTCGCCAAGCTCTTTTTCATACACACAATTTTCTCCAACACCATGCGCGATTCGTTCGACCTCGTCCGATCCAGTTCTCTCTCACCTCCTGTAAGTCTCTACCACAAGACCACCATTCGAGCCCAGAGAGCTCATGATGCCACAGGAAGAGAAGAGAGATGCCGAACACAACAAGCCGACAGAAAACAAATTCTACCTCGACGGCTCGGAGACACTTGTCTACACGCCCGGGCCGCTTCGAAAGGACATCGCGCCGCAAGTCTCGCGCCTGCTGCAGCAGAACCACGAAGTTCACCACTGCTACTTTAACGACATCGGCTTCCACGTAAGTGAAACCCCTCCCAGCAAGCCCCGTTGTCAGGGAAGCTGGTTTCTGACATGCCCAACCCTTTCCCGCAAAGAACCACATCGCGCACCACCTCTTCACCCTCTACGCGCTGGGCGCCGACCCGGCCGTCATCGACCAGGGCTACAACACAGCGGCCAGCTACCAGCGGCCGCCCGTGCACCTCCCGGCGGCCGCTTCCGCCGACATGCGCGACGCGGCGCAGTTCGCGGCGCACATGGGCGACGAGAACTACTACCTCAGCTACCTGCTCTTCTTCAAGGCGGAGATACGGGCGCGCGGGTGGCGGGACGTCGTGCGCGAGTACCTGTTCCAGGGTGACGAGCGCGCGAACCGCCTGCTCGCGCGGCTGATGGTGGGCGTGCTGCATCCGTGGATCTACCTGGGGTTTGGGGTCGAGTTCGATCAGCCGGCAATGGTGGCGGAGGCGCTGGCGCAGTGCGCGATTCATGATGGAGATGATGTACTGGAGTGGTTTTTGAAGACCGAGGCCGTGGCTGAGAGGGCTAGGGCGACGGTGGGGGAGGCGGAGGTAAGGAAGACGACGTTGTGGGAGGTGGTGGAGCAGGTGCATCGGATGGACAAGCTTAAGCCGGGAAATGAGTGGGCAGAGGAGAGGATTCCGGAGGGTGTGATTGAGTGGGCGGGCGATGAGTTGGCGGAGATTACGGGGCGGTATGTTGTTAGGGATGATGAGTACGATCTCAAGAGCGCCGAGATCATGAATGTTGCTGGTAAGGAGTCCCCCTCGGCTGGCGCTTCGTGACGAGCGGATTTCAGGTGATACTGACCATGCCCAGCGTACTTCTGCGCCGCTTGCCAGAACCCGCCGCACATCCCTAAGCTCGACATCTTCACCATCCATTCAGTCACCGGCTCCATCTTCCAGCCCCTATTCGGACCCAACTGCTCGTGGCTCTCACCCGCTCAGCGCACTCGGCTTCTCGAATGGAAGGCTCGTATGGATGTTGCTGTCTATGCGGCACGCCGCGCACCCGCGATGAACAAGGCCGAGATTACAGACTACAAGCCCAAGATCCCGGGCCAGAGCTGGGCCGAGCTGTGCAAGCGAGGTGCCGACTTCCCGGATGAGGGCCACGTCTGCAAGACAATTCGCGCCCTGGCATACTCGGCAAAGGCGTGCGGGGAGTTCGAGAAGCCAGTGAATGGAGAGGTGAGTGAGGAGGTCGCAAGGAGGTTTCCCATCAGGGGCGAGGAGATGTGGAAGAAGGCGACGCATCTGGCCATCGACTGTTTCGAGGCTGGTGACCCACTTTGGATGGGCAAGACGAAGGATGGCTGGGCTTCTGTGCCGCTGAGGGAGTAGAAGGTCAGCGCCACACGGATTGGCATTACCAGATCAGTCGATACCCATACAGTCCGAGAAGACTGTGAATGTTGGTTGGGGGTGGTTCATTGTAGCGTGCTGCTGGGCGGAATGTTGCTAAGGCCACTGAGTAAGCGATGAAGCTGTTATTGGGTGAGCTGTAGACGCACTCCTGGGTGGGCCTGATAAGTAGAGGAAGTACCAAATCAGACTAAATGCAAGCATTCTTCTTTCTGCGAAGAAGTGACGTTCTACAGCATCCTGACATAACATCATGATCGGTTCCATTTGATCTAAGTTTACTATGCGAAAGCTTCAGCGGAAATGCAACCGAGATTCATATGATGATATCTCCGACATGAGATTATTTTTAGTGGCATTTCGGCGAAGCATCGATAGCAAAGAGAGGCATATCGACGTGTGTGTCCGTTGGTGACAGAATGCATCGACGATGGTCTTCGTCAGACTGGGAGAAGATTAAACAAGGTGTTTTCAAGCGAGAAGTGCCCGTGACGAGTGCTAACGACAGTTGCCAGAATGTTCATGGTGTACTCACCTGGGGAATGATGAAATTACCTACCGACATGCTAAACTTAGCCGATTTGTTGCTGAGTTTCCCGCTATCCAAGTTTGCGTGTCACAAGGTCAGAAACAGCCCGTGAGTGGCGCTGCGAGAGGCTTGCGACAGGGCGCAAAATTGGTGTTGCGCGGAAGTGAGTAAGCTTTGCTGAAGCGAGGGCGTGACGTGGGAAAGCCAGTTGGCTTGGCCAAGAGTTGATGGTGGTGAAGAGAGCGTAGGGCCTGCTGGGCTGGTGCTCCTCTGGCTGCTCCTGCTCTTTCCTCATCCGCAGCCTGTGCAACTTTCTCTTTGGGCGGCGCCACGGCGCGTGAGCTGACCATCACCGCGTGTCGGCACCCGCGTCCGCGTTCACGGTGGAGGTCCCTTCCTCAACCTTCAACACCCTCATCTTCTCCACCCCTCCGCCTCGGCCGAACCATACAATCAACGAACTCGGCTACACGGCCCTCGTTCCACTCCTCACAGTCGCTTCCTTAGTAGTTGCCCGTCATGCCGGCTGTCCGCTTCAGCGCCTCGCCGCCGCCGCGTCCACCCCCGCTGCCTCCAGGCACCAGCTGTGCTGAGGAAGCTCCAGCCCAGCCCGTCCGCTCGGCTTTGGCCCACCCAGAGCAGTCGCTGGAGGCAACCTTCGGGCTCATCTTCCAGTCGCAACACAGGCGCTACGCCGAGCAAGACGCTTCTCCTCCTCAACACGTCAGCCAGTCTCACCCGCTCGGTGATATCACCGCACTCAAAAGGCGCAGTAATCCGTCAAGACCAGCAAGGCCCACATCTGCAGCTCTTCAAGGCGCACAAGCTTACCTCGACGCCACCATCAAGCCCTCGATCATGCGTCTGAAGGATGTGGAGGCATGGGTGGAGGACTCGCTGCACGCCCAGGCAATGTACGGCATAACACCCAGCTCTCCAAGCGATCTGCCTGCTCCCAGTCCCCGCCGCTGGTCGGACAAGGCACGTTTGGGAGTTTGGCCATCCTTCGACAAAGCCGGTACAACCATAGAGAGCAAGGATGAGGCCGATGACAAGCCGTTGCGGCGCATGAAGAGCTCGTCTTTTTCCTCCGTATTGGGGAAGAAGTTCGTCAGGACACCATCCGACGTCATGAACTGGTTCAAGTCTCCATCAGCACAGGGCTCCACACCTCGCTCTCGCTCCATCTCCCAGCTGACCGATTCGAACGAGGGAGAGCAGACAGCGCACGATCGCCGCTGGTCCACCTCCAGCCGCCACCGAATGCTCCGCCTCTCGGACGGTTCACAACGCGCTCCTACGGCTCCCAGCACTCCTCCGACGTACCGCTCTGTCTTTAACGGCTTACACCGCCGCTTCCACAGCACTGATTCATCGGATTCGTCCTGGTCTTCATTTGGTTGCGTTGACGGCATGCGGCGGCCCGACACGGGCGCGGATGTGGCAGAAGGTGCAAATGGGGACAAGAGTGCAGAAAGTGTCGTGCAGGTCGAAGGGGAGACGGCTCAGCTTGAGAGAGCATTTCCGAAGGAGGAGGCCAACCAGGTCAAGAAGACAATGAAGGATAGTCGTCCGGCGGAGGACGCGAAGGCACCCGACCACGGCGGCGTGGAGAAGGAAACAAAACCGACACTGGCGGACGTTCCCGCGAAGGAAGTCAATCCAGTGAAGCAGGCTTTGAAGAAGATTGTCAGCCGCATGGACGTCCCACTCCGCCCGGCTAAGCCTTACCTTGAGAGCGATACGGCTTGTATGATGCCATACTGAGCCTTGGTGAAGACGCGAAGGGTCGATACTGCAGATAGACAGTGGACAGGGCCAACTGCGCAGCGTAACGCACGCAGGTTTCACGAGGCCATGGCGGAAACGGATAGTCGCAGGAGCAGAGTTTTGCTGTCGATATTGAATGGTACGAAGTCGAAGCAGTGGCACGGACGCGAACGTACAGCAACAATGGGGATATCTGGGGCTGAATAGTTGCCGCCAGTCTCACGTGGATCATGCACCTGATACGTCACGGCTTTGGCCTTTTCGCGGGTTGAATTTGCTAGGTCGGGACTGACGGCATTTCGCATCCGAGCAATCACATGTGACGGGAAGATAGATAGAAAACAAACACTGTCATGGCATTTGACTTGCTACCGCCCGGGGAGGCGGTATTAAGATAGCGCGGACGGGAGCAGACAGCTGGACGAGGGTACAGAAGATAGAAGAACCTGCAGTAGGAGGCAGGGGAATGATATAGCTTGCCATATCGGAAGGGTGAGGTCTGATCATGTCGTGCGAAGAGACCAGGGGACGGGAGCAAGGCGGCAGGCTGACTGCAGCGCGGTCCCGCCTAATCTGCAGCGACCCGACGCGCAAGGCTAAAAACGGGAGCGGGCACGTTGATGGGCGGCGGCGGGAAATGGCGGGCGCGTCTGCAAGAGGGAGCAGCAGAGGCCGAGCTGGATGTGAGCAGGGCGAGCGGGCACTGCCCGGTGAGTGGTGGTGCGCGGCGGTCCAATGACGGCACCGGCGACAGCTTCACTCTGACTTCGCTGACCGCCTGCACGACCGGCTGCCAGCGAACCTCCTCCACCACTCGCGTGCCAGGCCTCGGAGGCCCCTCTCCCTCTCACCAATTGACGCGTATGGCCCGCTGCGCCGCCATCCGAAGCAGCTCCAGCCCCGGCCCCGTGTCGACGAGCGCGTAGCACCCCGCAAACCAGCTCCATCAGAGCCTGTCCGCCCGCCTCCGCCTCCCTTTGCCTCCACTGCCGCCCCGACGCCATCGCCCGAGGGTGTGCGTCAGCGAGTCCTGTAGCCGCACGCAAAAGCAAGAATGCCGTCGCCGGAACAGCAGCCGAGGCGCCCTGCAGGCCCCAGGCGCAACCAGTCGTCGCAGTCGTCGCACGTCTCCCAATCGCCGTCGGACGGCCAGCAGCACCCACCGCATCCCAAGCAGCAGCACAAGGCCCAGCGCCATGTCGTTGGCCACGGCCGCGTGGGCCCGCGCAATCCCTCCTACGGCAAGAACCTGAACAAGCAGGCCGCCCAGCGCCCGCAGACAGGCGATGCCTCTGCCCATACAAGACACCACCAGCGTACCCTCTCGGGTAGCTCGACCCCGGCGCCAGCAGAGGCGCAGCCCGCCCGCCCAGGCTTAAAGCGCAACCAGTCCGCTGCCGTCGTCCCGCGCAACACCTCGCACGCCGTCCTGCGGAAGAACCACTCCAGCGGCCATTTGCCGCGCCAGATGTCCACCAAGAGCATGCACAAGCATCGCGGCAGCAGTGATCTCGAGACATTGAAGCGTGCCCACAAGCAGCGCAGCCGCCAGGCCTCGCCCGAGCCCGACCACCCAGCCGTCCGCTTCGACCTGGGTGACGACGACGACGCCGAAGATGACAATGAGTGGACTGAGGAAAGCGCGTCCCAGTCGCCCGCCACCACGCGCTCCAACACCCGCCAGAACTCGGTCGTCCTCGAGCCACACAAGCAGGCCTTCCTGCAGCAGCAGCAGCAGCAACAACAACAACAGCAGCAGCAGCAGCAGCAGAGCAACAGCGATAACGACACCTCCGAGTCCACAGAGACCGACCTTCCCAAGCCCAAGCCGCACTCGCGGCCCACCTCGCGTCCAACCTCCCAGCCAGCCTCACCCCGCAGCCGTCGGGATGCAGATCGGGTAACTTACAGCAGCAATCAGATAAACGGCGCGAGCTCATACCACCAGCCCAACCTCCCCGATGCCGACATGATCACCTCACGTATACTCCAGCGCAGCACCTCTAATAGCCTGAGGCCGCAGGTCTCAGACGTCTCCGCCACCGTTGTCTCTGATTCCCACGACGCCCGTTCGCTAAGCCATTCCACTGGCTCTACCATGATAGATACACCAGGCAACAAGGAAGCTGTCTCGCGCTTCATTGATGGCAATGGGTCCTCGGGTACTCCTCGAGACAGCAGTATATTACCACACCATCCCAAGGGATCCGGCGGCGACCTCACGCCCGGCAAGCGCAACAAATCCGCCCCCAATATGACCGACAGAGAGCACGCCTCCTCACACCGCCGCCATGTCTCGTCCGGAACCGCCACGCCCACCGACCTGCATCCGTCGCGCACTCAACAGAAACTGTGGCTACAGCGCGCCAGCTCGAATATCGAGCCCCAGCAAAAGGAATACCTGCCGCGCAACGGCCACTCAACCTCGCAGCTCTACCCAGCCGGCGTGACGTACACGCCGTCGGGTGAGGTTGTCGTCGACCGCGAGCTGCTCCGGCGCTTCGACGAGGCCGCGTCCGAGTACAAGGTCGTGCGGCGCTTCCGCAACCCGGTTGCCGACGCCATCGCCCGCCTCGCTGAAATGCCCTCCAGTCCGCGCAAGAACCGCACCGCCGTGTCGGTGAAGTCGGCAGGGAATAATGCCAGCCAGCAGCGCCCCAGCACCAATGCCGGGCCCGGCCCGGATTCGGGCGTCAGCGGCTTGGTGCGCCAGCACAGCCTCAGGGCGTCGAGCGCCGGCGAGGGCATGGACCGCGAACGGGGTACGCCGACAAGCGTCACCGAGGCCGTCGCTGCGGCGAGGAGGGCGCGCGTCAGCTTTGATTTGCCGGGCCGCGGGGCAGATTCCAGTCAAGACCGGGCGGCGGCGGAGAGGGACGAGATCGAGGAGATATGTCGTAGGATTTGGGAAAGGAATGAGTTGGCGGAAGGGGAGTGAGAGAAGGGGAAGGGATGAAAAAGACTTGTGATATTTGTCTTTTTGCAACGACGTACGCTTTTTATTTTTTATGTTCTTGGTGGTGTTTGATATAGGAAGCAAGGGACAAAGGATGACACGACCGACAAGAAGCTGCCTTCTTTTTTCTTTTTCTTTTCTGGTCCTCATCTCTGCTATTCGGCAGTCCCGGCTATCATCGGTATTTTGCTGTCTCCCGTCTTTGCCTCCCTTTTTGTCGCTTATGCTCTACCTGCTATTTCCGGCAACCTACCTTCGACGAAACCCTGCCTATCCGCGCTACCTCACGACAAAACTATCTCCCCCCGTATCAGCTTTTTCAGGGGCTCGACCGAACAAACAACCTACCTACCCATGATGGGCCCAGGCTTTTACCTTGTTTTGGGAGGGTAGATCAGGAACTATCGACAAAGTGACATTTTTGGAGATGAGTGACGTGATGGGGAATTTCCTGCTCATTATCGCGTGGGAATGGGTGGTACCATGGGTGGAATGTGCGAGAAATATGGAAAAAGGGAATATTGCGGAAGATGACGGGTGAGGGGAAGGAGGTGATGGTGAGGGGTTTTCAGGGGCCATGGGAGAAGACCGACGAAAGATGACGAAGCGAAAGAATGGAGAGGATCATCTCTCAAGCCAGGCCATCGGTACACGACTATTGGGTTTCTGGGCCGTGGTCGGGGAAAGCCGCTATCGTATTCGAATTTTTGGGGGCGGATTTTCGGCAGTGCAAGAGAGGGGGAGAGAGAGAAAGAGACAGCAATAGGTGTGCGTGCGTGTGTCGATATGGGGAACAACCACTTCGAAGACCTGGGGATGCGGATACGTCCGTCGATGGCGGCAGCGCGGAGGAAGATAGACGTGCCGGCTGGGGAGAAGCGCACACGGCGTCTAGCTTTTTTGACATATACACGCATGGAGGGAAACATGGAGTGTGGGGAGTAATTAGTGGGCTTTAATCTTCGGGGTGGTATGGGGCGAGCATTACTTATCGGGAGGGGAGATGATGGCGGCATGGAGTGATTGGTTTCTTTTCTTTATCTTCTCTACCCACATACGTTCGCGATCATTAAATGCGGTGTTGGTGGAGTTTTCTTGTTCTCTCACACAACGCTTTTGCTCTTTACAACCTTTAGACCGGACTGGGATTATTCCATGGATCTTTTGATTTCTTGCGTCGTCCCTTCTATTGCTGAATGCTGAGCGCTTGCTTCTACTTCTTTTTCTTGAATGGGATGACGGTTTTGATTTTTTGGGATCTTCCCACCACTATCGTGGTTCCGACTCTTCTCCGCACCTTTCTGTACTTTCTCTCCTGGATGCGGTCAGACTCGCATCATGACTACTTTTCGGCCGGCTGTTCTTTCTCAGAGCGGTCGATTCGGCGTTCTGTTTTTTTTTTTTTCTTCCCTTTATTTTTCTTTGTTTGTTCTCGGCCCTCTTGAGCTCTGCATGCGCAGTTCCGGGCGGAAGATATGGGTTCCTCTCGCTGGTTGGAGACTTGGATTGGGGTGCAGATAGGCCAATGCCGATACGTCTTCGCTTTCTGTGTGTATTACTACTATTCGGGAGTAATGACCATGAGTGTGCCGGCGGCAGATAGAAGGGGAAAGAATAGGGAGTTGGCAAAGAGCGCGGAGATGAAAATGTAGGTAGTTGAAGGGTTGAGACGAAACCCGAGGCTAGGAAAGAGAGCCGTTCGTTTTGTATCCTTCCGTCGCTGGGCTGCTGCGCGGGTTTGTTGGTGCGATTGATGATGCCGCGTGCCTGGCAAGAAAAGGCATTCAAGGGAACGTTCTAGTGGGCCGCGTGGAGGTCAGACGAGAAGATGCACGCCTTTCTCTACTCGACGGAAGACACGTTCAGCTAGGGCCAGTCGTACAACGTCCCTCTCCTCGTCCTCCTTCTTTCTCACACTCGCACTTCTCGTCCATCCAGCACGCTGCACCACGAGCAGACAGCCTTGTCACGCCATCGAACGGTGAGACCAGGCAGAAACATGCCAGCAACCGCCATGCACGCGCTCTGCAAGGGCCCCGCAGCCGAGTCGGGCTGGACAAGAATACAGAGAAGCAGCTCACATGGTTGATCGTGGGGGTGGAGGGGCAGGTCGTGCTACACGACATGCGTGATGCTTGCTGGGGCGGAGCTGGCGTTGTGGCAACGCACGCTATCCTACAAACCTGCTGGCTGCCGTCAGCTGTCGTTTCCGTTTCCACAGCTTGGTCCTGGTGCTCTTCTTCCTCTTGGGCGCTTTCCGCTATAGGCAGTCGGTCGGCGTGCGCTGATGAAAAATCCGGATTGGCGTTGCCACGACAACATGTCCATCCGCCTCTTTGATGAGGCGCAGCAGAGGCTCGAAAGCCCGGTCGCGATGGCTGCAGAGGTGGTCATTCCTACCGCCGAGGCACATCAGATGCTCGCCAGCCTCTCCAGGGCCCCCAAATCCCGAGAACCCATCTCCACCGTCTCACTCGCACCCCCCGCCCACAACAGCAACCACCCCGGCACACGCCACACAGGTACCCTTTCAGCTACACCGTGGAGCCTAAAGTCAGTCATGTGGCAGTACGTTACCCCCCGCCATCACCTCCGTACAGGAAGAAAGCGAGGTTGGGACCTCTGATTCTCCCTCAGCGCGCCGGGCCGGGTCGCCGCGGGTCGCCGTGCATTTACGGTGAGACCGAAGTGTGACGTATTCGTTCGCCCGTCTGTGTCTCTCGTTGGCTCGCCCATTCTTCGTATCTGCGGTTGGCCTAACGTTATGTGTTGGGCGCGTCGAGCTTTTGTCTTTTCGGAGGTTGGGGGGGTGTGTGTGAGCGTGCGCGCAACAAATGCGGCTGCTGTGCTACGTCCCTTGGCATCACCATCGTTGGTTTCCCGCTCGTGGGCCATGCGGCGAAGAGAACGGGTGGGCGGCCTTGCAGGAGGTTCGTACTCGCCGAGAAATCACAGCAGGAATGCAAGAGCAGGAGACGGTAAGTCGAAGCGCGTGTGCGCGGAGAAAAAAAGATGGACTATCTCGGTCAAAAACGGTGGTTCGGTCGAAGCCGACGAGCTGCCGCGTAGCCCAACGTCCGAAGCGGAACCACGTCGCCATTGGGGAAGTGATGAGCAAAGGTGCGAATAGCGATCATCGTGATAGGGCCCCACAGGCAGTATAGAAAAGCAGACAGAAAAAAAGAGAAGTGGACAAGCCTTAATTTGGGCGGGGATCAGCCTGGCTCTGGACTGGTCTTTTCGGGGCGGTGATAGACGGGTGAGGTGGTCTGTTGCAAAAATGAGATGCAGTCGCATTGCGCGGGTGATGATGGCCAGAGTGCGCAATTTTGCAAATCTCTGCGCTCATCATGTGGGCGTGTGCAGGCGGTGTGACTTGTTGGAGGCAGGATTCGCGCGGGCTCGCCAGGCACATACGAGCTGGTTGAGGGACGTATCTGCAGCGGCAGCCCGACCGCCTGCCCCTTTTCCGCATGGCGGCTGTTCTGGAACGGATGATCTGTTCTGCCGGGCAAAATGCAAGGGGAGAAAGGACATGCGTGATATGCAGATGTGCAGCAGGATCGGATGTGTGTACCTGCATGTGGTGGCACCGCAGCGGCGCCCACCACCAGCTGACGGCCACGGCACTCGAGGATTGTCTGTGGGACGTTGGTTTAACAGCGAGATAGGCTTGCGGGGGATCTCCGAAAGGGTATGTCGACGGGTCCCAAGCCGCAGCCATGTCTCACCTTGCTGGCAGCGAGCGATTGCGGAGAAGCAGAGGGGAGAAATTGGCGCGCCGGGCGGCGGCGTCAAGCCACGCGTGTCATTTCTTGACGATGCTTCTCTGCCTGGGGCGAATAGGGGAGGCTGGCACACGGACTGGTAAGTTGATGTCGCGGCAGCAGGCAGAGGCAGCGGCGGGCATTCGCTCGGCCAAATTGGCAGTGGTGGAGGGGAGGTGGGCGCGCGAGGGTCGGAGGGGTTGGAGACAAGGGACCAGGGACCACTTGGTGCTGCTCGCATCGCCAGCTCCGCACAGCTCTCGCCCCCATCGGCAGCATTTTTCTCTCGCCGCATTGCCTTCGCCATGAGGCACGGGGCCTGCCAAGCCGCTGAAGATTGCTGTGAAGTCCCACTCGCGGATAAAGGGGGCAATCCGTGAGGGCCACGAGGGGGCCGGCAGCCTGCCCGCAGACGCAATGCCGGCCGCGGCGACGAGAGCGCCAGACCAGCGCGCATTGGGACTGACGAGGCCGGGCGGGAGGGCCACGAGAGGCGAGGCAGGCGGCGGCGGCGGCGGCGGAGAGGGAAATGAGAAGCTGGAGTAGTGAAGGACGAACGCGTGTGGCAGGCTGCCCTTCTGGGCCTGTCGGCTCGCGGGCACACAACAATCAAGATGACACCGCCTGCTGCTCGGCCCGCTGGCGCTCTCGCGGTGCACGGCGGCGGCGGCGGCGGAGCAGGAGGAGGAGCTGGCAGCTGAGACAGCGGCTGGGTGCCGATGACTGCGACACCAAGCGTCCGACCTGTGTCGCAATGCCGTTTCGGCGCCAATATTGTTTCCCAATCTCACAGGCGATTAATGGGCGGCGATATGGGCTGCTCTGGTGAGATGAGCGGCGTGTCTAGCGACGAGAGGCCTTTGCAAGAGCCGCCAGGAAGCAGCGTGCAATTTCCCGCGGCGCACATCAGCCCTCTCTGGGATGCATGCGCCGGCGGGCAGAACCGCTCCAAGCCTGCCCCTCCCCACAGTCCGCGCGAATGAAACCGCACAGATGCAGCTTAAACAACCGCGCCTTGCCGCATGGGGGCCCCCGGTCGCCGCGCCCGGGTCGTGCTGCTGTCGTGGTCGGTGCCGTGGCCTTGGCTCCAATTTCGCCGCCGCCTTGTTAAAACGCTGCCCGCTCCCCTCAACACCACGCGCCCTCTCGCTGCTCGTTGCGTCGCTCTCTCGTCTCGATCCTCGCGTCATCCCGCTCATTCAGACCAAACTTCTGCTCTGAGCAGCGCTCGCGCCAGTCACTCCTTACCACCACCACCAAACAACAACACCAACCAACCAACCAAAACACCACCGGACCATCGCCAACGCTCCCCGAGCATTACCCGACCGGTCCACCTCGCAACCTTCACTTTCGCAAAGTAAACAAGCGTCGCATTCTTTCCGGATCCTCGCATTCCAACCCCCCAATCGGGAAACTCGAAGAGAAACCCAGAAATGAAGACCTTCAGCCTCGTCGCCGCCTCGCTGGCTCTCCTCTCCGGCCTCGCCGCCGCCGAGGGTGACAAGACCACCTCCTACTCGACCGTCACCAGCACCCGCACCGTAATGCACGTCGTCACCGAGACCCACTACTCCAGCACCGAGGTCGAGACGTCCACCGAGCTGATCCCCACTCCCGTCACCCTCACCCCGAGCTCCAGCGCTGCCACCAACACGCCCGTGACCACGCCCGTGGTCTACTCGGCCGGCAACTCGACCACCCCCGTTGGCACCGGTGGCTTCGTCAGCAGCGCCATCCAGGCCACCGGCTCCCAGGGTGCCGCCGCCTCCGCCTCGCCTTCTTCGCCCGCCTCGGGCGCCGCCTCGTCGCTCAAGATCGATGCTGCTGTTGCGGCCGTCGTCGCCGGCGCCGGCTACCTCCTGCTGTGACCGGTGTGAAGTCAAAGTCAAAGTTCACTTGACACTGTTGCTGGCCACGGAGTTTTTTGATTCGGCTTGAAGCGCGCACTTCTTCTCGACCTCCCGGCGGAGGCTCGACACTTCGTTTTGTTCAACTTCACCACCCTTGACGGATTGGAGTCTCACCATTTCTGCATCGGACTGGAGTCCGTCTGAGCTGTCTTGCGGGAAGGTCTTACTCAAA
The DNA here is from genome assembly GCA_022204955.1 of Macrophomina pseudophaseolina. Taxonomy (NCBI): domain Eukaryota; kingdom Fungi; phylum Ascomycota; class Dothideomycetes; order Botryosphaeriales; family Botryosphaeriaceae; genus Macrophomina; species Macrophomina pseudophaseolina. Next base: position 105,618 of record JAJJID010000097.1, read on the forward strand.
AACATCAAGCACTATTTTCTCCCTCCATTGACGAGTTACGTTTTCTATACCCCGATCCACCTGCCTACCTCACACTACATCCCGGAAAGCTGTACTCCATACGATGCTTAATGTCTGTTGCCCTTCCATCACCACCACCTACCTTTTACTGTCCTTACAAATACTTTGTCTTACCTGCCTTTTCCTCTGTCTGCCCCCTTGCGGCCTGGCAGAGAGAAGGGCATTACTTCGACTCATCTCGCAAGCGAAGAGCAACAAACCACCCCTCACCCCTTACCTTCCCGTGCATAGGTTATGGAGGCGCGTCTGGGACGGCTTGGAGATACCCCAATTTTACTAGTGTTCTTTCACACAAATTTACGCAAGATGCACCTAAACATTCTGGAGAACTTTTTCCTTTTATTCCGTGTTGACAGGCTTGGAGGATATTTCAATCCTTGACATTGACCACTTCCATGTCCCTCCTTTTTTTATTTCTTTTGAGTATTACTACTTCAACAGTGAATAATCATACACAGCGCACCATCCTGCGGATACGAGCTTTCCAAAATAGCTACGCATCGCAGCGAGTAGGAGCAGCAGAATCATAGAAAGCAATACAAAGAATCGGAGCCGGGGGTGGGCGAAAGGAAACTTTGGCCATCCCCGCGACGATTACACGCTAAAATCCTTTTTCTCCCTTCCGATCGCACCATACCACGCGATTGGTGTGACGCATGACGTGTGATGTTTATTGCCTTCCCGCACAACCAACCCTCGACAGCCACGCGACACGGCCAAGCAAACATCAGTTGTGGCAAAAAAAAACCTCATGCAGCCAGCAAAGAAGCCAACAGGAAGCCGTCAAGACCAAACATTCCAGCAGCAGCGTCTCACATCGCGACGCCACCGATGAACCAGAAATAGCGTGCGGGGACAGACACGCCTCGCTGCCAGATCACCACCATTACTCCAAAACGCGCACCCCATTCTCAGCACCACACCCGTGCCTATTCCCTTTCCTGTCCGCCTCGCGACCGGCTTTGATCGACTCTTAACGCCTCACCATTAAGGTTTCACGAGCGGAATCCCCCACCGGCACCACACGTCGCATCCGCGGCCGCGACGAGGACGATCACCGAGCATCGCGTAAAACACAAGCAGAAACGCTGGCCTGAGGCAACGCGCACGCACCGCAACAACCTCAGGCAACAAGGAGCAGGAGCTCCGACGTTTCAGCGTGCACCTCTAAACCAGAATGATGAGTCCCATCCGCTCAAGCTTTGTTTCCGGTGAGAAGTTTTTTTTTTTTTTTTAACCTTTTGTTTTTACTCTGCTTGTCCTATTACTCTTTAAGCGACTGCGGATAGGAACTATTGTTTCAGATGGCGCGCGCGAGTGCGCACGCGCCTCTTTTCTCTTGTTCTTCCTCGTGTATGAGAGGACAGGAAGGACGGAGGGGAAAAAAAAAACAAGACGATGGCACTGAGCGTATGTTCGGGTTAGCTCGCGGCCGTTTACGGGTAGACCGGGGGGGAGGAGGGTTGCGAGCGGGCTTGGCAGGCACCAGGCACGAGGGAGAGATTGGCGACGTTATGCCGCGGCAATCTGGACGGCTGAATTCATTGCCGTGAAGGGGAAAAGTCCGCCCTCCTGTGCCCGTGCCCGTGCCGGTCACCGGGGGACGGATAAGGCCCGGAGGCTTTTTTCTCACTTGTCGAATACGAGGAGAGCTGATGCGACGGCGATGGAGAGCACGTTCCCGCGAGATGCTGTGGGAGCGGAGCAGCAGCAGCAGCAGGAGGAGGAGGAGGAGGACGAGGAGGACGAGGAGGACGAGGGAAGTTGCCTGCTCGGCAAGTAACGGCGCGGAAGTGAATCGGCTGCCCCCCTGCCGAGATTTGCGAGCGATGAGAGAGCAGGATGCGATGCAGGGAGATAGCCGAGGGAATTGCTCGCTTGTGTGCGGGTAAGAAGAGTGAAGCAAGATTCGGGAACGGCGTGCCGCGAGGGTTATTCGCTGCTCGCTTCGAACTACGTCTCACCTGCGCTGCTCCAATTGGCTGCGCTGGGAGATTTGGCACTGCGCAACAGTGCGACGAGCGGGTGGCGGCAGCGATTATTGCGGCGGCGAGTAATCGGTGAGGCCATCTGCCACCGCGCGACCGGGTAATGGGGAATGCTTAGGACGTGATTCGGGAGATTGCGCCTGCCCGAGTGCCAAGAAGGCACACACGTAAGGCCCATACGTACCTGGGTATTTATTGTTTTTGCTCGCCCCGCTCTCTCTATTGCCATTGCGGCTTCGCTCCGGTCAGCGTGGTGGGGGCTACAATTTATTTCGTGGACCATGCCGCATCCGCTTTACTCCACTGCTCGTCTGCCGGAGTCATGCTTCCATTAGGTCTATTTCCCTTTTCGGTCTTTCCCCTGGTCCCTCTCGACTTGTGCCAGCCCAGCTGCGCTGCTGATTACCTCGCAGGATGCGAAGTGGCAAACTGCAGAATGTGATCCGATTTCGCTGTGGGACTTGCTCCCGACGCCCCAACTCGTTCCCTCGTTTAGAGCAGTTCTCCAAGACACTACAGCTGGACTGAATCGTATCACGTAAGCCGGCTGCACGGTCGTTGAGAGACATCGGCCTCACCGGCGTGGATTGACTCAGTCGAACTACAGGCCCTCAGCCTCATCCTCCAGCAGCCGTTCCCATACGGCATCAACCACATCGCATTTGTGCTTTTCTTTCTTTTCCCTTTGCTGGAAGAAGGAGGGGAAAGAAAAAGAAAAAGGAAATTCCCATCAGTACAACATCCCGATTCCGAGGCTTTCTGACATAGTGTGCATTCCCCTGCCCCCGTGACGCTTATTCCTCGTATTCGAGGCTTGAATGCTAGGCGTCGCCAAAAGTCTTCGACCGCAAAGTCAAAATCGTCGCCCTGAAAACAATGTTTAGCACACTCGCCGCGTCTTCACGACCCTCACATCCGGCGTCTCCGCCGTCGGCACACGAGGAATGAAGGCAGCCTCGTGTGAGCGAGACAAATTCACATTCCACAGGTCTCACGTACCGCGGTCAGTCTATCTCGGAGGAAGTCGAAAACTCAATCCATGACGTTTTGAATCGACGGGACCCACATTCCCCGCAAACTCGAGACTCTCTTCGAAGCATTCCACAGCCCTACGCCGATAGTGCCACAAAGCCTATTTTCCCAGCTTTCGATCTCGGCCAGCCCCCCCTCCGCATCCGCCCGCTCCCGAGAGTCGTCGCTGGACTAACCTAAGCTACTGTCCTTCCAACGCGAAAAAAAAAAGAAAAGAAAAGAAAAGAAAAAAGCAGCCCTACCATCGAGGCCGCGCAAGAACATGCCACAGCATCGAAATTTCCTTCCCCCCCTCCAAAAAAAATAAGAATAAGGAAATGAAAAGAAAGAGAAGACGCTCTGCGCTTACTGTGTAATTGCGCCCGCACCAAAGAACAGCAGCATCGCTATCAGCACAAAGACTCTCACGCGACACCTCTCCCTCACACGTGCAAAAAGTAAACCCTTACCCTGATAAGCCAACACCCTCTCACTGGCCGCTCCGCCGATCGAGCCATGCGGGGGATCGACGGACCCCCGGGAAAGCTTCGTCGCGATAGCGCTGCGTCCTCTCACTTGGCAGGGACGGGCTGCCATGGCGTCATGGTGCGATGCCGCTCTCCTGTCCGGGAGATAGCTTTCTGCTGCGTGATTGGATAAGCCCGCGTGCGGCTCAGCCGGTTTGGGCAGGAATGGGAAGGTAGTGTGGGGAACGTGGAGCTGCAGTAAGGCGAAGGCGTACATGATATGGACGTGGTGCTGCCGGCTTCGAGAAAGAGTTTTCTTCCCCCTCCCCTCTTCGTGAGGATGAGGATATGCTTTTCGGTGGTCTGCGGAAAGGATATTACGCCTCGGAAAACTCTTGGTGCTTTCAAAGCTCCGCCAGTGGCGAGGATTTCAACAACGCTATTCGAGATGGGCGACGACATCGTCGAACGATACACCTCCTACGGACGAGGTGGCGCCGGGAACCTGCGTACGCTCGTATTCAGTCGATGGGTTGAGAGAGTGGGATGCTTGCTGATCCCGAGTTCGTGTCCCAGGCCGCCGCTCTGAAGTCCAGGCGGCACAAACACTCCTCGTACATTCGAAAGACGATGGTATCTCCCCAGCATATCCAGCATCGACAGCCTTGGAAACCGAGACTGACACCTTAACCCCAAAGAATCCCCGAGCGAGCGCCGTCGGGGCAGCGTCTGGTCGCTGTCGTCATCGCCCAGTTCGCGGAGGGACTCCATCTGGAAGACGGCCTCGAACGTCTTCCGCAGACATAGCAGCGCCGAAGAAAGCATGCCAGAACCGAAGGAGTGAATAAAAACACACATTCCACATACCGAGTTTGGGTTAGGGGCAAAATTGTAAATCGCGGCATACCACCAACAGTTCGACACGGCTGAGCGAGTCACCTTTCTGCTTTTCCGAATTGTAACCACATGTATGTTAACGTCGACGGACTTAATGAAGCCCAGTACCGGTCTTTCCAGTCACTGGAAAGACTTGCTCTACAGGCTTCGATGTTCTGATCTCATGCGTTGTCCTGCCCGCAAAGCCACTATTAAAGTCTCACTCCAGGACCTTTCTCTGCTCCCCAACACACCACCGCCCGCAATAGCAGGTACGAGCGTAATTTCCGCATCCTAACTGAAACGATATTCCTCTTCAGTGTCATCAAACGCCGCAAAAAGGCCAGAGAACGCAGTCCCGATCCCCTACCGCGCAGACGGGAAGTCTACGTCAACCACTCCATCGACGGCGAACCCCAATGCGTCGCCCGCAACGTGACAAAAGCGAAGAGAGACAAACTTTGATGGCGGCGTTAGGTTCGGGGCAGTAGAGAGCACAGGCAACTCACTCGCCGAGCATGGCTGGAGTTTCTGGGCTGGCCAACGACTGCACGAGTCCCTCCCGGCAGCAGAGATAACACCAGTAGAGAAACCACCGGCAGAGGGCCCACCCGTAGAGGAACTACCCCTACAGGGGCCACCGGCAGAGGAGCCACCGAAAGTGAAATCACCCGAAGAGCAGCCACCGCTAGAAGCATCACCAGTAGAGCTACCACCACCACAAGTAACACCGGCGGGTGTGTCAGTAGCTTTGATTGCGGATGGGAATGTACATGTGTCGGGTGACCCAGCTCATGAAGGCGATGTGGCGGCGTTGGCATTAGAAAAGCAATAGTAAGTTTTTATTTTGTCTTTTGACTATCCAGCGAAACCTTTGAGATTAGATGAGGGTCTATAACAGATAAGCAATATATTCAAGCATTCAATTTGGGATCCAATGTTCTAAAGACGTAAGCCATGGCAATACTGGTATTAGGCTAAGGCATTAAC
>JAJJID010000098.1:0-109835 GCA_022204955.1 Macrophomina pseudophaseolina
CAGCCTATGCTCGCGGCATCATGTCAACAATATTAACCTCCACCATTCATCAGATGTACCCCGCCGCCATGAAATTTGCTGCTTTGTCCACGAAGAAGAAGCGCGGCGAGAAGCACGCCAAGCTGGGTCCAGACGAACACAGCGCAAACAAGGCGTTAGGCCACCGGCTCCTCGCGATCACATGTGGAGATTGCGGCATCCGCCAGAAAGAAACCCGATGACGTCGATCTCAGATGTGACACTACTATTAAGAAAATGATCAGCAGGGCGCATACGATCGGCTACACCAAGACCAAGATAGTATATTTCATGTTGAATATCGTCGGCACTATCAAAATGTGATCGAGCCCAGAAGCATTGCTGGCGGTGCTATGGAGACCTGACGCTTTGGCAAGCACACACTAACTGCTCGGATATTAAACTCTGGCGACTACATCTTGCAGGCCGGAGCCACGCTATTCTCTTTAGTGTACCCAGGATCCGCCAGTTGAGCGCCCCGATGCCAAGTTTCCAGTCGCTCGTCCCTGCCGAGCTGCTTTTTGACGATAGCGAGGCAAACCTGGTTGACGTTTCTCTGAACAGCATATTTGCGAACGCGTCTGGGTCCGACAAAAAGGCCCCTCTTTAGGCTTGCTGGGGAGAGAGATATCTGTCGGATTTACGGGAACGGAGAGCTGCAGGACCGGACGTGGACATTTTTCAGGTGAATCTGAGAGAGAACCTCATTCTTTATGTAGAATCTATAGAAAAGTTATGATCAGATGATTTTTTTTTCGATCGAGGTCCGTCTGACCTGATGCGGAACCAGTAAACGTCTGTGGCGTGGCTTTGTTTGGATGACAGACTGTGAAGCCTTTCAAATTGCGCTCTGCGTATATTACAGTGAGATCAGCGAGACCCCGAACAACAATATAAGGCCAAAAACCATCGCCGAGCATCCGATTTATAGCGTATGTGCTCCGAAGAGATCAAGCAGCTGCAACACTGCATTCGCTGTACCCTTACCATCAAAGTGTGCTTTTTGATACCAGCCTGCAGTCCACATGTGCTCTCATACCCTTCCTGTAGCAGATTCTCGGGCACCTGAGCTTCATATATAGCGCGCTTGTAAAGAACCGAAAAGCTCTTAGAAAATTGTCTGGCTTCCGCATGCTCAGCGCTGCTCTCCAAATCATGTCTTGCCTCTGCCCGGACTCAAGCGCTTTCTCTGGCATCCTCAGCCTGCCGTCGGACGTAGCAAAATCCGTGATTGCCCTCTGCTGTTACAGACGTGTCAAAATCGACTTCGATATGGTGCCGGCGAGGGTGCTTGCTGAGCGGTACGGGCCCTTGCCGCTCGGGAGGGGCAAGGACAGGCAACTGCTGTTTGACAAGTCTGTCAGCTGGCTATGTTGTCGAACAGGAACGGGATGTTACCTAGGGCGGCTTGGTTCTTCGCTGTGGCGCGGCACTCTCGACGCGCAAGTTGCGGCAGACACGGGGCAGAGAGATGGAAGATGTACTCTGTAGATGGGAAAAGTGAGGTTTGAGGTCATGAGGTGCAGTGTAGACGTAGACATGCGCCTGCGAATAGCGCGGCGAGACTCATGTTCGAGGGCGGACGTTAAGTGAGATAGCGAGAGGATCGGCGCATTCTCCTTGCAAGGCGTGTGTTCAACCCGCGCGGGGTGGTCGGCCAAATGGCTGCCGCCTTGCCTGGAACTTTGTGGTCCTCAGCCGTTACCCTGATAACCTTCAAGGAATAAACCTCCCAAGTCTTCAAAGAAATGCCAGCTGGAGTGGCCGCCGGGTCAGCGGGCCAGTGTCTCCTGTAGCGTGGCAGTGTCTCCCTCACAGGCCAGTCTGGAGCAGCAGAATTTACCTGTGACTTGTTGAAAACACTCGCAACAATGCCACCCATGGGCTATCAGCGAAGGGGTGATTATCCAGTCACGCTTGCTCTGCCAAGCATGAGCTCCGCAATAGCTCTTCATGCCAGCGCAGGTGGAGCCATTGCCCGCGCGAGGCATTTGATGTCAGGTACGTGCAAAATCGTGTCTCCATGAGTCGACTGCATTGTAGTCATGTCTCTCAAGCGCGGTTGTCAGGATGCGGTAGTTGTTTAAGAGGAATTCCTTCCCTGGGGCTAGCAGCGGCCTTAAACCGCCCAGGGAAGGAGGGCACCGGAGCGCAAGTAGGTAGCTGCCGTTAGAAGGTATTCGAATACTAATTAACTACTTTATATTATCTCGTCCTAAGCTTTGTGAGGCCATCATCCGCTATGGAAGCGGATTATGGCAGCGGTGTAGATGCTGCCTCGGTGTGAGTGAGCACTCCCCATTCACAGACACACTCACCGCCCGTGCGCCAAGCATTCACGCGCCCCAGCTCCAGCTTGACAGGCCCAGCAAACGCAATGGTGAATTTTGTTCAGCCGCACGTGCGTCCTGATGCCCGGACCCTGTCAGTCTGCCCCGTGCCAGCCGCTGAGCCCACCGGTGGCCGTCTATAAATACCCCCCAACCCTCCGCCCCCCAACACCTTTTCCCTTCTTCTCCAGCTCTCTTTGCCTTTTGGCTTTGATCAAGTGCAGTAACTGTTCTTTTCAGATTAGTCTTCTGAAAGGGCCCTACGGGGTTCCGACGATTATTCACTTTTTGGACCCGGCTCCTCAGTCACTGAGCACCACTCATACTCTTGGGGCGCAGTGTCGCTTCTACTACACTGATGGAAGCTGACGCGAAGGGCAACTGTCGGCAGATTGCCTTGAACTCCATCCTTTTCGTTGAGCTGTTCGCCATGAGCGATCACTTGAGGAAGAAGAGAGAAGCGTCTTCAGAGAACTGAAAGCCCGCTGAGCTGATTTGTGCTATGCGCCTTTGTGCGTCTCGCGTTGAGGCCACACTGGTGGATCGCATAGCGCATGGCGGCTCTGTGGCTTGATGTTCAGATTTTCGCCTTTCCGCGTCCGCTCGCGGTCACAGCAACGGGAAGTGCAGCGGTACGGTGCTTTGCCCGGGGATGGTTTGCCGACGCCCAAAACTACGGCAGCTGCCACTGCAGCGTGAAATTGCTGCGCCGCGGTGTTGCGAGACGGGCGCTGACAGCCTCCTTGGTGTTGACGTGGCTCGCGACCGCGTCGCCGCCAGCTTCACTTGTGCCCTCGCCCCGCGCGCACCGTTCGCCCGTTGCGCTTGATTTCACACTTGGCAGGAAGTAGGCAAAGGTACATCGACTCGGCGCCGGTCATCGCCAGATGTAGAAGCGGCTGTACGGGGCGAGCGTTCCAGCAGCGCGCCAGCGTTCAGCTACACCCGCTGACAGGCCAAATCGCGCGAAGGGCGCCAGCAATGGACAATACCTCTCCCCTCACTACGTGCGTCAAAATCACGACGGATCAACTGCACAAAAGCGCGCCCGCAGCCGGGCTGGACACCACGGGCTGAAAAGGGGCCGGCACCCTCCCACCTCCCGGCCACTGGTAAGCACACGATCCTGCGTCCCGCAGCACGAATTCACAAGCAATTTAACCTCGATACCATCAGTCCAAGCTATTTCAAAGCCGTCTTCGACACTTGTGAGCGTGAGATGAGCGCCCGCGTCACCAACTCCTCCTGCCAGCAAGGTCTGTTGATTCACGGCGACCCTGGAGCAACTCCTCGTCGAATCTCAAGCACATGCTCGATACGATCACCACAGCGCTCGACTTACTGAGGCCCAGAACCCAGCAAGCCGTCGCCGGCACTGGTGCGTTTGAGCCCGCGACCATCCTGATTTCCACAAACGCCCACCAGGATTTCCGCTTGCCAATGTCGGCAGAAGCCAGCAAGCTGAAATCATTGGATAGAGGCGTTGAGGGCGTCTTCCTCCTGAGCGGGCCTTCGAGCAGCGGTGGAATGGCAGGGCTCGCGCTGGGGCTGTATTCGATCCACTCTTCGCGATCTATCGACCATATTGATGGAGATTTGAGATGATTTGGCTTGCCGTGACCCCGTCGAATTCAGGTTGCCAATACTGACGGCGATTTGCAGGCTATGGGAATTGCTCAAGGACTGCTGTCTACTTTGTCCTTGGCGAATAATACAGGAGAAGTCCATGCTACGGCTCCGTTCATGCACTCGATATCCCAGTGTACCCAGAGCACTGACTTTGCATACAGCGGGGGCGATATAAGATGGACAAATGACGGGTATGTGGAGCAGGCCGTCGTGACCGACACTCTCCCGCAAGCAGTGGATGCAAGCCCCGGCTGAAATGGTCCCCTTTACGCACAATGGAGACACCTTCAGATGCCGAGATTCTGGAGAGCTTCTGGACAAGGGAGCAATATCGATGACCACAGCCTTGGCATGAAGGTAAGCGTGAAGCGAGGGCAATACACCGTGAAGAGTGTCCAAGGCTCGAAAGCAGAGGCAGTGTGACCGGGGCAATATGCATTCGTTGTATGTAAATGGAAGCTCCTCGTCCTACTTCGCGGCGAAAGCAGCCATCTGAACGCAGACACTCAAGAAGACCGACTAACTTCCTTTCGCCCAGACGAGTCCTTAACAACCAACCACAGTTCTCCGCAAAAGATACAAGCGCTCCGCAATATGCCGCCTCCTGCCCCTTCCACAGATCTCTATAGCTTCCACCTACCTCTTCAGATCGGATTTGACCTCCATATCCACGTCCTCGCCTCCCATACCCCCCAAACCGAGCGTGTCCTCCACATCTCCGCAACTGTCCAGCCGCCTTCGCCTCGCGCCCACTCGCAAACTCACTCTTGAACTCATTACCAGCAGCACGCTGCTACTGTGGCCTGGCCGACCAGGCCCGTCAGCGGAGGCCGTCGACTCATACCGGCTATGGTGAACACATGGTGGGACACTGGCACCGGCGAACTAGGCGGCAGAGAAGGTAGTGATTTCGGCGCGGGTAGGGCGCAGATGATAGATTCACCGGGATGCGTCAGTGGGGATATGCGTTGTGTGCGCGTGTGAATAGGCGTGGCAGGATGGAGCAAGCTTACTGGCAGAGGGACTCAATGACATAGCCGCCGGAGCAGCGGCGGAGGAGGCCGAGGAAGTGTTGCAAGTGGAGGGGCTGCTGCCAGAACGGCTGAAGTAATCACCTATACTGAGTAGGGCTATCAGGCATGTGAGTGGTTTAGGAGAGATAGTGAAAGGGAGCGCATAGCAGAGAAGACCTTCAGAGGCATGGGGGAACGATCTTACGCACCAGATAATGCTGGGACCTTGCGGCGCGAAATCGGCCTTGAAGTGAGCGGTTGTGGACATGGAGATCGGAGCGGTAGCTTGGCTCTTCTGGGTGTCGTCACGGTGCTCCTTCTCTTCGGCCTCGACGGAGAGAGTGGCGGCGTTGTCGCTGGGATAGAGGCCACAGGCGGACATTGCCCAGAACAGTGCGTGCGTAAGACGACCGGGGAAGTCACCCGGAGGGCAAACTGAAAAGAAGAGAGGAACAGAGAGTTTGGAATGAGGCAGTAGCCGACGAAGCAAGTAAGACATGGAGACTTTTCTACGGATTACCGCGAGAGAGGATGATTCACTGCGGGAGAGTATGCCAGTTATGAAAACACACACATCAGCCCGAGTTTCGACCTCGAAGAACCCTCTTGTACAACTACGCTGGTAACGATTCAAGGTGCACGAAAAATGCTGCTGCATAGGACACTAGCCAGATCATGAGCTGTAGAGCGAAGCCGGAGAGGCAAAGCATGTAAGAGACCAGCAAGGCCGAGAACTCTTAATAGGATCATTTTTAACAATTCAGCGCCATGTTCTACCGCTGACATCACAAATGCAACGGCTCATCCTCTATATCTAAGTAATCAGTGCCGGCAATCAGCATCCTCCGCGTTATGTGGCAGATATCGCACATCGTATTCCCATTCACCGGCAACAAAGGTGCGACTGTCGTCGGTCGTTTGGGATACATTCCATTTTGGATGTGCAAGGATGATGGATATAATGAAAAAAGGAGAAAACTAAAATTTCCGAATCAGCAATGTGGACTACGGGTTTTCCCATGTGCCGAAAAAGGAGTGCGCAGCCAGGGAGCGAGAGGGGCGACAGGACCGCCGCGCCACATCTTTACTCGTCCATGGCACCGGAGAAGGCGCACAGAGGACAAGCCTCCATGCCACCCATCCCCAGCCACTGCTCGAGGCAGCGGTGGCCGACGACGTGGGCGGTCGGACGCTCGGAGCAGCCCGCCACGCGGGCGGCATGCTCCCTCTCCTCCCGCGGCGTGCTCCGCTCGAGCTCCGTGTTCTGTGGGCGTGCACAATCAGTGTAGCATCTCGTGGAAGGCTTGATGGAGGGCGAGTGAGCACTTACGGCGCCTTCGTAGGGGCTCCGGCAGAGCTGGCACCTCCTGTCCGCTGGCGGAAGCCACGTCACCAGGGCCCGGCCCGTTGCCAGCTGCGCCAGCGGGACCATGCGAGGGTCCGGGCCCGGCACGGAAGGAGGCGGGCGGGCGGGCGCAGGCGGCAGGATCGGCTACGGCGGCGGCGACGGCGGCGGACCGGCCTCGAGAGGCGCGGCCCCTGGCAAACTCGGAGTGCGAGGCGGCGGCGCGGTGGCCATGGTGGTGGTGGTGGCGGTGGCGGCGGCGGCGGGGGCGGTGGTGGTAATGGTGGTGGTGGTGTGGCTGCAGGCACTGGGATCAGTGACAGAATATCTGATCCACCCCAGCTCTGGATCGGATGAACTCACGAGGGCGAGGGGTGGCGGAGCCGAAGCCTCACCATGGCCGTGGCGAACCAACGGCCGATGGCGGCCCGGCGCGAAGGCGAGCGGGAGGAGGAGCGGTTGGGGGCGGTGGAAGACATCTTTGCGGCAGAGAAAAAGCGGCGATGATGTCGTGGTGTGGAAGGCAAGTGTGAGTGAGGAAAGTTAAGTGATACTCTGCGACGCTAGCCCGAACCGAGCCTAGAGCAATGCTGCTTTACACTGCGTAAGTCGGCAAGGGAAGCGCCCTCGTTATTGCACTAGAGGAAACTGCAACAGGGTTTCCCAATATGGAAATCCGCTGGCCCGGCATGCCAGGATAGCATGGCAGCGGACGCCCCGAGTGGACTATCCTTCCGCTTGGCTGGTGAGTGCTGGCTGGAATAAGCCATATACAATAGGTGATTCGAATGCTGAATCTTTTTACTCTTGTGCTGGGTGACCGCGTCTTCCGAAAGTCATAGAAGCACCAAGTGACCTTTCGCCTCATCGGGTCTAAGGAAAATGCGCCACGTCAATTCAAGACGGTCAATATCACAGGAGAGAAAGTGACGTGGTACTCGTGGAAACGCTGGCAATGTAAAAAAACTACGATGCTGTGCGAGAGATGTTACGTCCCTCTGCGGAGCCACTTGGTCTGCAATACTCCGTTGATGCCATACCGCGCTGAGAGGCAGGATGTGGAAACACAATAGAAGCATCTCATGCTGACCTCCCCCCTGTCACAAACCAGCTCTGCCTTCACCCTCAAGCGGGCTTTTCGATTCCGCCAACCGACAACCAAAGACCCCATAGCCGATTGACTGTACAGCTCTTCTACAGTCTACCGCACCGCTGGTGTGAAGCACTACCGCCAATCCGAAGGCGTTTCCAGCGCTGTCAGCAGACTCCAGCCGCGGACGGGTGCTCCCGCAGGAAGTGAACAGCAGCCGCAAGACCGACATCTACGGCCACATAACCAACGAATCGACGGATCGCGATCCGGGACCCCGTTGCACTGCAGGCTGCCGGCGCTTTCAAGGGGTTGTGCTCAAACTTGATCAGGTACCTTGACGAGAGCGACCGGGTTGTCCGCTGCAGGCTGCAAAGCCTCATCACCGACGATGCTCATGCACGCGCGCTGGCGCCCGGCCGCAATATCCGAGCTAGGCTATTTCGAGCAGACACCGTCCCTGAGCTCGGCCTGGTGCGGATACATGAGAGCCATGAGGGGCTTCGCTGGAAATATTTGTGAACGTGCACAAGTTGGCCGAGTTGGAGGGGGGGATCTCAATGGAGGCAGGGCCACGGCTGCACTGACGGGCGCAGGGTAGCTCTTGGATGGCCTCTGTGCGATGGCGGTGAGGACAAGGATGCAAGACTACCTGCTTTTGGTTTTTCTCAGAGAGAGACTGTTACTGGAAGCTGCCGCGCAGGGCACAAGAAATCTTGTACTGCGTCGATTTGGACAGCATGCTCGGACAGGCTTTTCGGGCCTCTACTGTATGCGTGCCCATTGCGAAGAGAGCTGTGCGGCCGTGCTGCTTCACTGGTCCTTAGTGGTGCACTGATCCTCGGTTCCACCGCTGAGCCTTCAGCCTTTTCCCGCTCGGGAAGTTCGATCGGCGCAGCCCCCCACGCCGCGCTCAACCTTATTCGCACGAGCTCGGCGCTCATGCCTCAGCGCGGGGAGTGGGATTGTAGCCACGCGACGCATTCCAGTTTTCGGAGCGCGGTCTTCTCCGGTCGCAGTCAGGGTCGCTGCAAACATCGGTTCTTGACGGTGACACCGGTGGCTGGACGCATTCAAGCAAATGCACAAGGTCCCCAGCCGCGCCAGGTCTGAAAGTCTTCGGGTTGCTCGGACGTGGAAAGTGCGGTGGCCTGGTTGAACGACAAGTGTCCGTGCCGTACGCGGGAGCGGTCCGCTGCAGCGGTTGGACGACCGCCCGCCGCAGATGCCCAGCTCACTCTCGTTGCTGCACAAGCTCACCGTCCCATCAGGAGAGCCTCTGCCGCGCTGATCTCTCACTTGCAGCCGGACGCCGCGTTATGGCTGGTTCAAGCGCGCAAGCACCTCACTGCCATTGCTCCAGGCCGGCATCAAAAACCGCTCTGCCAGAGCTCACCCCCAACTCGGGCCGTGCCGGATCCTTTGCACAATCCTGCTTCTCCCCAAGCCGCAGGCGGTGCTGCCCTGCTGGCATAGACTCCCCGCCCGTAATGTCGTGTCTTTGAACTCCCGCTTGCTGCCAAGTGCACTTGTCTGCAGCACACCCACCGGGGCTCTGCTGAGACGGGAGCGCTTCCTAGCCGGTGAGTCAGACTTTCCTGCTCCTCCTGCGGCCGCGGGCGCTGCGGTGAATGATCAGTCACATCCGCTGCCCGCTTGAGTCATCCAGCCGGCCCAGGCAGCCACCCTCCTTCCGTATGCGGACGCCGCGCTGCAGTCACATGTGCAAGAAGACTCTTGGCACTGCCTCCGGTTGCAATATAAATACCCCCCCACTCCCACCCCGTCCTCCTCTTCTTTTTTTCTTCTTCATCTTCTCCTTGCCTTTTGGCTACAATTAAACAGAAGTGCTGTTTATTCCCCAGGTAGTTCTTGGGAACCCTCCTACGGGAGGTTCATCTTCGGATTACTACACTTTTTGGAGCCAGTGCTGGGGGCTCTGGGCCTTGCCTATCCCACCGGCTCACAGTGTCGCTCCTATTGCACTACTTGGAGCTGACGCGGCCCTCTTCTCTACGCTCTTCATTGATTGCTTGCCATGCGCAGGCCTTCGAAGAAGAGTCTCCAGATCTTCCCTTCACTTTTAGCGACGTGTCAGCGCTGTTGCCCCTGGCCTCGCTTGCCCTTGCTGAAGTGAAGTGCGTGTGCGCAACCGCTGTGCCACCACCGCTGCCTCCACCGCCGTAGTGTTGCTCTGTATCCAGGCACTTGGCACGATAGTGCCAAGGTGTTCGTGTCGTGCACCATTTGCCCGCCTGATACACTCCCATGCCTGGCTGATCAACAGTTCTCTGGCCAACTGACGATGGAACACCCGCCGCATTTGGCCCCCTTGTATGGTACGGCCAACAGAAGATCTTGCGGCCGTCACGACATCACCAGGACGGGACCTCCACTTCTTGCGGTCGGCTGACAGCAGTGCGCCGAGTCTCAATGAGAGACACCGCATCACGTTTTCTACCGGACTACAGCGCTGGCATCGCTTCGAGGATCTGGCAACAGTCTATACCGTTGAATACAAAGTTGGAGCTCTCCCCAAAAGACACACCAGCTGCACAATGTGGCGCTGCTGCGAGCGCTTATCTGGCCCACGGCTACTTTGGCAATGCGCCAACGGACGCGGCCATCACCAGCATCCTTGTGAGCAGGCGGCCGTCCTGAGGCAGCAGGCATCGCAGTGTAGCAAAATCATGAAACACTGCTCCGTGGAAGCCTTTCATGACGCCTTCTAAGGCTCTACAGAAGATGTCCCATCCCTCCACCACTACGGTGTCTTGCCTTCCCGTTTGTGATTCACCCCAACCGCGCCTTCGCACGCCCTCATGAGGGCAGCGGGTGCTCCGCCGATCATTTCACCCCTTTCTTTCCTATTATCTGGTGACCATTTCAATTCCAAGGTATCTTATGTTCCCTTGCTAGAGTTAGAGAGCTTTGTATGCGGATGCTATGGTCTGCGACGATTTTCGCTGTCGGTGCGGTGCTTCCGACGGCGCCAACTGGAAGGCGCTCAGCGGGAGGGGAAGCTCTGGGGAGGCGATCAGCGTTGCTCTACGGCTGTGGGAGAAGTATATAGTGTCCGGAATGCCGGTGTGTCAGGCGAGGGTGTGCCGGATACGAGATCGCACCGCTTGTGCGAATCACACGCCTGCGCTCGGACGGCGGTGCAGTTCGCGCAGTTCGTTGTGGCTGATCATGAGTATACAAGGTAGCCGCTACCATGGTGAGTACAGGAAGGAGGATAGGGGCAGTTGCCACAACGAGCGTGCTGTTAACCTTGCCTACCCATGGAGCTGCATCAACGGCCGAGCTGCCAGTGAGTACCGCTCTACGAGTACCATTTCTCGAGTGTAGAACAGCTCCCGTGGCTTCGGAAAGAGCGTCACGAATTGCGGCGCGGGTGGTCGTCTCCATCGCTCTCGATAAAATGATTCATCTCCGTGATGCCGCCGTTTCATTGCTGAACAGTGTGTGTGGGGAGGTTATTTGTTTGCACGCCGAAGCTCTGGGGGCGGGAAAGAATCCTATTCTAGCTGTTTTCTGATGTTGCGCTCCTGAAGAAGTGTCGCCGCCTACCGCTCGATCATGCGTAGCCGTCGACAGCCCCGCGAGCCTCCCCTCATCCTCTGGCCATTGTGACATACCATCTGGAAGCAGCTTACGCACGAGGCGCTATACCTCTACACTGTGCAACCCTTTCCATACAGAGCGTGGGTTACCTGGGGTTGCTATCTATGTTGCGCCTGGCTCCCCTGCGGCCAACGGGGCTGCTCCCAACAGCTGCGCGGACACTTCCTCTCCATTATTGCCACACTCCCCACAAGAGCTCAAAACCGTGTCAAACCTTTACTAGGGGGTCTAAAGATGAAGGGAAAGGCTGATACGAGGGAGATAAAGGCTTGATAGTGCTGCATCACGCGTGTCGCCATTCACAGCCGCCTGCGCGGACGCAGCCACCTGCCCTCTTCAGCCGCTGCGCTGCTTGCCCGTCGCGTGAGCCCCAGCAAACAGGTCCCGTGCGCACCCCGAGCCTCCGTTTGCAATCAGTGCATAAATATAGATATCTTCAGCGCGCTCTTGGTCAGACCACAACACCAACACCTCCTCCTCTCCTCCCACGCGCGCCCACGCGCAACGCGCCTCCTCGCCATCCCTTTGCCATGTAGCCCTGCAGCGCAGTTTCTGACCACTCTCAAAGTAAGTACAAGTACCCCACTCCCTTTCTTGCATCAATCCTGAGCGCCTCTCGTGGGCCCACTGAAGATCTGACGCGCGACTCGCTCACCCGTTGTCAACACCTTACCGAACCTCACACTGCACCCTTCTTCCTCACATCCAACACCTCACCGCACACTCTGTGTGTGCTCACACCAAGCACATCCCTTGCCGTCTTCAGCTTCGTGAGCGACTCTCCTCCGAGCCTTTTGGCTGTCCCCACCGTCTCACCTGGACTTGACACTCTCCGACCAGTCACTGACCAGAGCATCTTTTCAGAAACACGACTGGCAACCACCTCACCTCTACTAACAAGAAGGCATCGCTTCTTGCGAGCCTCTGGCTTGCCGGCGCCTACTTCAGCTGAGCTCAGCGACGCGGCAGCCAACACCAACCCAACCTCAGTCGACCAACCGGCGGAGCACCACTTTGTTGCCTCTGGTCCATCCTTCAGCTGCTCTAAAGCCCTTGGTTACTTGAAGTGAGTAAGAGTCTTGCCATCTCTTAAATTTATCTTGCAGTGATGAGCGACGAGTTATGGTCAACCTCGTCACACAGTGCTACTTCGAAGTCCCATGAAGTGGCATCATGGGCCATGAGAACGAAAATAACGAGCTACCTCTGAACAAACCCCATCTTCTTCTGCTCTCCTAGACATTGACACGGGACTGATGCTAACGTGTCGCGTTCCTTGGCAGAACACCCAACCCCGAGTGGCGCGAGCCGACGGCCCATTTCGCCAAGTCCATACTGTAAGTGGCTGGCGCCAACTATTGTTCATTACTTTGCACACAATGATGACTGGGCATGCCCCGGCGAAAGAACTTTCGACAGAGCACCCGCTGCGTCACTTGGCGTTCGCGTAGGAGCTCATGAGAAAAACGAACATCTGAGAAACACACCACACCACTTCCATGCATTCGTTCCCCACATTCTATACCGCCACTAACATGTCTGATTGGCAGATCAAGTGCACACGTGCTACCGTCTTTTCATTGCTCTGTTGGGAATCCAAAGCTAAGTTATCCTCTACCACCCTTCCTGTACCACCCTACTGCCCTAGTGATGAGTGGATTTGGCAGTCCACGGAGAAGAACATTTTTAGGTCACTTGTGTGGGGGGCCAAATGAAAAAAATACACGAGAATACTCTTGAGCTTAAACACAAAGCTGAAGGGCTGCGGACCACATTTATCCGTCTTGCCTCCAGATAGGTGTCACAGTCAATGGTTAACCGCTGCACAGTTCTGTATCCACGCACCCGTACCCTGGCAATCTTCACTTGACACACACTGCGCAGAATGGTATGTTAAAGCATGTTGTAACCTACTGATCCACATCAATGATGAAATTGAGGAACAGTTCGCACTGGACCCCTTGCAGGGACCAAATGAGAACAACCCTAACGTACCCATTTCGTTCTGAAACGGATGCATATCTCGCCGTTGCGATCTTAGTCTCATCTGAGTTCCTTTGCTAATGACTTCATCATACCCAGGCTCATCCATTCAGCATCGACACCGGCTGGTCCTGCTTTCAGCATCTGCAGACCCGGAAAGTCCAACCATTTCATTGGCTCTATCTCCTTCCCATGATGCAGCGAGAGAAACTTTGACAGACCCGAGTAACTGTTCTTTAGTGGGGCTGCATGATCATACACCGCGGCACCTACATTTGATTGCCAGACTTCGCGTCTTGGTCAAGAGCTATTAGTGCCTTGTCTGATGAAACTCATTCCGCTTGCTGTCGCACTGCAAAACTGTATCAGAGCAGTCGCTAACTCAATCTCTCCTAGACATGAAACCTCAACAACTCGGCGAGCGCTAGACTTCTCATGCCAAGCAATGCCAGCCACGGCGGTCCAAGAGCATCCACGCGTTGTCAGCACACCCCACCACTTACAGTAAGCCGACTTTTTGCTGAGACATACAGAGACAGAGAATAACCTCGCTGCTAATCAGGGGCCTGGGGTGGGCGGGAGCCATGATTCACGGTGTCGGAAGTGGGGTTCGTTCGGAAACAAAAATCACACACTGATTCTGCTTTTGCACCCGAGAAGGAAGGCACTCTGTATGAGTTGTAGCACTAGAAATTCATCAAATGCCTTCACAAAGTGCTCTTACCTGTGTTCCAATTGCGTGTGATGCTCTGTGAAACTCGGTATATGCCTAGACCAATAGTGAAGTGTTGTAGCTATCGCCATGTATTCATAGCGTTCAACTCCGCACGCGCCGAAAGGAGAACAAAGAGCGTATCCTCAGGCCCAATATATATCTATGAACTCTTAAGAGCTCCGCGTTAGGCCGCCTTTCACAAGAAACTTTGTTCGGCTAACGCCAACTGTACTTTCGAGAGCATAGACAGCAGCTGGTTGATCGTTACGTATGCCATCCTCCTTTTGATGGCTGGAATGGTGAAGTAGGATCACGAGGGCAGGCTAATCAGCGCTCGCAAAGCCTTGACGGTGCGGCTCCTCCTAGCATGACCCGCCACCAAAACAATCCCAGAAAGCCGCCCACAGCTGCACAATGAACAGCAGACGACTGCTTTCCGAGCGCATCTCAAGAAATCATCGGACAGATGGTCGAGGCAAGGTCGCCCTTGATTAGTACTGCTATGTCGTTGGAGACAACGGAAAATGAGCAGGCTGATGTCCTCCTGTGCATCAGAGGATGCGCTAGCCGACTACGTCCTCAGATGGCAGCATCGTCCTGTAGCGGAGGCCTCATCTGGAGCCAGACGACAAGATCCAGGACCAGTCATGGAGTTTTGACTTGAGCGCGGCAGGCCAAGTGGTGAGCCGTCCTCGGCAGATTATGGAACTGGAGACAGATGTGGCTATAAAACTAAGCAGTTGCGTCAGTGGTTCGCCACACGCCCTGTCCGGAGATATTTTAAATGACATGGAGAGGTAGCTGCTCCCAAGCCAAAGAGAGAAACCGTTTCACTAGAAGCTTAGCATTGAACAGCGCGCCCATTGCTCATCTCCAATTTACAGCTCTTGCAGCCTACACTCTATGGGTCAACTCATAAAGGCTCACATTCGTGCCTTTAGGAAATTAATATCTGTTCACTGTCTCCGACGTGGATCAGTCAGTCACCTGTCGTGCTGCATGGTTTACCATAATACTTAGGTTTGGATATGACAGGGAAGAGAAAGCCTGTGAGTATTGGCAGATAACCATTTGCGGCAACTGCTGCATCGCACTTTGAATAAGAAGTACTATCCTTCTCATAGTCTGTACTGCTTGGCTGTGCAGCTTGATTTGTGACAGAGGCACTAGGGCCAGCAGAGAAAAATTTGAGCCCAGGAATGTGAAGGTGATCTTCGGCTGTGGGCGATGAAGGGGACATAAACCATCTGTGCCGCGATCATGTAAAAGTTTGAGTCACTGCGTAACGTTGTACTCCCAGCCAATGACGACAATAGTACGCCCTCGTACTCCAATTTTCAAGGGCTTAACTAAGAACATTTACCACGCCCAAAGCTTCTGATCATGGTGAACCTCGTGTACGTCTGCCATCCGTGACGCGAAATTTGGTACAGCTGGGGTGCAGCTTTCCTTGCCATCTGAGTGTATTAATCATTTGACCGTTCATATGCCGAGCATATGCTCCGCTATCGCACGTTGAAAGATCAACTGTAGGTCACAAGAGCGCCATATATTTTTACGATTAATAGGTTGGACCGATCGTACCTGGTTGAGAAGAGCTGAACTGGTGGGCGAGCGGGTGAGAGGATGGGCGGAGGAGTCTGGCGGTGCCGGGACAACGTCTCAAGGGCACCTTGAAAAAAAAAAAAGAAGTGGTGGAAGGAGAAACACCGCGGAGAGAATGCCAGCGTCCCTAAATGCCAGGGGTTTACAGCGTCGAATCCACGGAATAGTCGCAGTAACTACAGGCGCTTGCATCGGAGGCACGGGCGCACCAAAAATCACTTCTCTACCACCTTATTGGGCGCACCGGCAGATGAGAGCCATTCCCACCAGCTATCTGAAGTTGTAATTACTCCTGTTTTGCTGTAATTGGTTCCGCCGAAAATGTTGGCGTGAAGTGGCTGCGTGGCTGGCAGCTGCTCCCAGAGTGAGTCAGAAGCCGCATGCCGGCTACCTGAATCCCTGCGAATTCCGGAGGAAGCTCATGGTTTATGCAATATTATCGAGCACTCTGTTGATCCCGTGCATAGTGTCCGCCGTTGGTTAAGGCTGCTGCCCCATGCTGATATCCGTAGTAATCGTCAGCGGCAGCGCTGATGACTCCAACACTCCTCGGGTGGCGCTGAATTCTTATTTTCTGATTCGGCATGGCAGGGTAATCCGGAAAGCGGCTGCCACCTTTTCCAGCCTCTCTGTGTGCCGCGTGCATTGCGCTACGCCGCTTACACAACCAGCTAGCAGCGCGTGGCGCATGACCGGAGGCTGAGCAGCATTCGCTCTGCACATCAACGGCAAACACACAGCGCCCCTGCTTCATTCACGTCAGTGCCTGCACGCCAATCTGAATAGGTAACGAAAATTCTGCCTTCGCCCGCCTCTTTGAACCATGCTCATCACCACCGATCCTACGCAAACCCCCCTTCTCCCTCAGAGTCGACCTTTCTCTCGTACTTCAAGCTTGTTTAGTGCAACATACACGCTCGGCCCTACAATGCACCTCAGAGAACGGAGTTATGGCTGGACGACTAGGGGTCTGGACTGGGTGGTTTGGTCGTGGCGGCCTGCCATTTATGGCGGCTTAGAGCTCATCTGGCCGCTATTTTTACTGTTCTTCTCAATGCTTCCATGCTTCAGCTTCCGACTCCGACGCTGACATCGCGTCACACAGGCACGCATGTCCCGCTACGACTTTCTGATCAGCGCCGCTTCTCACAACCCTTGAAGATCATCTTCGATACAACAGATCCACGTGAGGGGTTAATACAAGCCTTTTTCCTTTTCCTGTACAATGACGGCGACGGGGATGCCTAGCTAAATACCTGAGGTGCCAACGCTGGGGTCTCCTCATGCTACCGCGGTTGGTAACCCTCTGCGGCTTGAGGCTGCAGTAGCTTCGTTTTCTGCCCTGGCGAAAGGCGGAGATGCAGGTGGCGCTGGAAAGGTGATGCAGGACTGCAAAGAGACGCCGAGCGCCAGCAGAGGTTGTCAATGTTCACACGTACGCTTTTTCTTTCTTTCTTTCTTTCTTTCTTTCTTTCTTTCCTTCTTTCCTTCTTTCTTTGTGTCCCTAGTTTCAAAGGACAAAGCTAATGTTCTATCGCGCCAGAGAGCATACCTCGACCATTGTGGAGGGCGCCCGCTCCACCACCTCCTCTACAGGACGTGAGGGTTCATCTCGCGAGTGCGCAACAGAGTTCAGTTGCCATTCTCATTCGCATAACTCACTCCACGCTGCCGATGATGACGGATACCAGCTGCGGTCTGAGACCTCTTCTGGGAGGCTCAGTGACGTACTGAATGGTTCGATTGTCTGACCCGATCATACTTCTCAAGCTCCCTATACCCCCTAAAATGGCACACTTGCTGACCTACTTGTCACTACCCAGACTCAGCTCCCACCGCGCGGCTCCGCATCGCCCCCTGTTCCGTGATCGCAGCTGTGCTAATCTGAATCTTGTGAACACGTGGAAGTGTTCGAATAGCTTTCAAGCCGGTCCTCTGATGATGAATGCTACAATTCCCTCTTTTCTCAGACGGCGTGGTCATTTGCGGGGGCGACTTGCGGGCTTATACTGTGGATGGTGACAGAGACTGCAACGCCATGGCGCCTAAGCGGACATGAGCGCGGACAGCAAGCTTTGGCAGGTCGACGATCGCTCGGCGCGGAAGCGGCCGTACCGGGTCTCCATTGTTGCGTGGCAGCGCGAGATTCTGTCTTGCGTGAGTCAACAACTAAGCTTCTCGTCAATAAAACTCCCCATGATGAGCCAATTTGCTCTTATTCTAGCCTGCAGGGGGGCGCCCCACGACAGAAACGCAATGCTGACACCTCATCTCGGGCTCGCCTCACCCAAGCACCACGCAAAGCACACCGCGGACACATGGGGGCACCAGAATCATGGGCGCTGTGGCTTTCCCATTGCTCGGAAGCTACCAACCCCACGACGGCATTGGAGGTGTTGGACGAGCGCGGGAACTGCGGAGGCGGAGGGCGCGACGTTTAAGAAGCGGGAGCAGACGCCGCCAAGGCACACCATCAATAGTCGCAGATAGAGAAGCACGCTAGGCCCAAATGCACCTCTTGCTTTCCTGCCTAAGTCAGTTACAATCTGGCCGGTACGGGGCTGGCGCCACCAGTCGGCCCGCCCGCTCAGCCTTACGAGCGCGAGTCCATTTTGCCCGTTTCACTTGTCGAGGCCTGCGCCGCGCAGCTACCAGCGGCCGCATCGATGCGGCGGCTGTGAATTGAAACAATCCGTGAAACACCAGTGCAGGCTCAGGACCCGCTTCGCGCTCCTCCAAGCGCGGAGGACAGAGGCTCGCTTTCTGGGGCCGTTCGCCCGAGAGACCGGGCAGTGGAAATGAATACGAAGATACCGGCTGAATCGCCAGCGGCGCCAAGCGACTCGCCGGCCGGGGGAGCAGAAGCAAGCGAGTCGCCAGGCGGAGAGCGAGAGACACGCGACGGAGGATCGTGGCGTGTGCGCCCTTTCGGCAATGCCGCGATAAGAAATATTGGGCAAAAGCATGCTGGGTGGAGGCATTAAAAGCTCCCGCCGGTCCCGCTGTTTCACGAGATCTCGCGCTGCCCTCGTCCCGACCGTTACTCTCGCTGTTCCAACCCGTGCCGTCCCGCTGCCTGCAACAGCTATCTTGCTGCCGTTCCTTTTTCCTGAAACGCTACTGCCGAGCCTCCGGCCAACCACGTTGTGAGTGCGCGCAGGGAACATCCGCGAGGCTGCCTGCACAAGCACTAACTGCTGCAACTCAGAATCAACCGCACTCGCTTTCTTCACTTTATCGACACTCCACAACGCTACATCGCCCCAGCCGCACCTCCGAGAACGTGACAGTCATCCACCATGCTCTCCGACAGCGACACCTTCATGGCTATGATTGCCGGCTTCGTTGCCCTGATCATCATCGCCATCGTCATCATCTACTTCCGCAAGAAGCACATCAAGAAGAGCAACGAGGCCATGCGTGCCAAGGCAGGCCTGGGCGAGGCATGAGCTCTGGAACACGGGCTGGATCCAGAATATTATACCCCCAGAAACACAGCAGCTAGAACGACATATCACCGTCGGCCGCAGGAGCATAGAACCAACGCAAGATGCAAGCCTCGGGAGGGCGCATCGTCAACTTTGTCTGCGCTTGCCCCCGCCAGTCGCCGTAAAGGTCGGGAGCTCATCGCGCTGCGGCAGGAACATCTCACGCGTTCATGCTTGGAATTCATACGGGAGCAGGGCACTCCGTCCGGCCTCCTTCCACCGGCCCTAATTTAATGACCTTCGAGTAGGAAATACACGTGCCTTTTCGGGGCCCTCTTTATTGGTCACGCTTCTTGTTTTGCTCTCTGATCCGTCTCCGCGCCTCTATCTTGCCTGGATGAACACTTGCTTCCTGCTACTGCACAGTATATCCCTGAGAGCCGACAGCTCCGCGCGTAATCCAGAAGTTGCACAGCGCCGCCTGCAGGTAACACGACCATATGGAAGAGCAGAAACTGTGGAGGTAGTCTTCGTCTTTTTCCCAGCTAGCATTGCCAGACGCCCTGCGCGCGCTCGCCTCGCAAGGCACGGCGGACGCTAACCTGGCGGGCGTGCGCGGCGTTGGCGACGTGAAGCTAGATGAACGTATGCAATTGATCCAGGAACCGCGTGAGAACGCCCACTCAATCAGCGTACGAGCAGTTGTCCGAGAGGGGATGCACAGGCGAGTAATAGACGAGAGGCACTGTTGAGGGCGTCCGCAGGCAAGAGACGCTGCTGCTGCTTCTGCCGCTGTCCACTGCTGATGCGGACGACCCGCCAGAATTCACTCTGCACAAAGCCACGCCAGAAGCATTCCAAGCTCGCCTCGCTGCCGCAATGGAGATTGAGCAGCGCGGCATACGCCGTGTACCCGTAAATCAGGCTGTGCCTTCCGAGACGCTGCTTTGAGCTCTGCTGTTCCACCAGAACTTGTCATGCAGGCCCAGCCCATGGTCTCTGTCGACACTCCACACCGAAGTATTCAAAGTGGCGGTAAGCTTGAGTGGGAAGGCCTGGACGACGGCAATCTTTGCGAGCGGCTGGCTGGACAGAGACAATGAGCTCTGAAGGAGAGGAGCCTGGGCGGGGACGACCTTAGCGGGCGATTGGCCGGACGCGGATGGGGCGGTCGAAGCGCTGTTTCGACATCCTTTGAGATTGAAATGGCCTCTCTCTATTCGCATGTTTGTATCAAAATCAATCCTTCAAGTCTTGCACACAGACCGACACACAGACGTTAACTTACTGGTGCTCTGTGTTCTCTCTCTCTCTCTGTGTGTGTGTTTGAGAGAGAGAGAGAGGAGACAACTCCTCCCCACATCCGCATACCGGAGTTCCTTTGCAGCTTGTTACTGACACTGTTTTGGATTCGGCAAACATAGCAGCTGGCTGAATCCTCCGCGGGCCTTTCCTCGACCTGTAAGAGGCTCATTCGCCACGGAAACCTTCTTGCCGTCCTGTTTGCTGCAATTTAGCGACACGACACATCCTCCCTCCATGCTGTGACTTCTTCAGACCTGCATTCGAAGTTTGCCGGAGTCGGGTTCTCGTAGCCGCTGTTGCGGGGCAGAGCGTAGGCTAAGCGGCCAAGGAATGAGGTACTCGAGTCCTTCTCGTAGCTGAAGGATGAACACCAAAAGAGGACACACAACGGATAAGGGGGAAAATCCACCGACTGGAGGTGGAAAGTCAACCCATCTGGAGAGGAAGATTTCTAGCTACTTCGCGGCACACTCACGGGATGTGTAGGAGTAGCCTTCTTTGGGCGTGTTACGGTTACTTGGCTTACTGTATTCTACTTTGTCGCCTACCAGGCTTGCTGATAATGGATTCGCTTTTGACCCTTCTTCTGCTCCTGCTCGCCTCACAAACGGTTCTATCTACCTTCGCCCCCTGGCTCACCAGACGCTCCTGTGCGGAGCCTCCCTCCTGACAACACCGCCTGGAGAGGCCTTTCTCGCGCGGTGTTGAGATGAGGAGGTATGTCGAGGCTAAGGAGAAGGGTGAGAAGGTGGAGGGCGAAAGTTTGCATCGACTGCTGCCTGTAAACGCATGGTAGCAGCTCCGTGCCCTCGTGTGCTGGTGCGCTGATGCGGGCAGCTCTACAGCCTGCTCCATCAGGGTCTTCTCTCACCCTCCCTCTCCCTCTCTCTTTCTTCCTCAACCAACCGCAAACACATCACCATGTCCGCAACGCAGATTCCCGCGACCATGAGCTGGCAAGAAAAGATATCCTCGATCTACCTCAGGTTCATCTGCAACTGCTCCTTCATCGCCTGGCTGCTCTGCAAGATCATCGCCCTCCCTTTCACCGGCATCGCCGCCGCCACGCGCTCCTTTCACCCCTACCTGACCTGCAAGCCCTGCCGTGGCAGTTTCCGCAAGGTATGTCTTCCACTGTGCCGCCTCTCGCTTCCTACTCATCCTGTCTCTTGCGAGCAGTCACTGATCCCACTGTCGGGCCAGCAAAATTCCAACGTCTCGGTCCTCCCCACCCACAACGAAAGCTCACAGCTGCCGCCGCAAGGCTCTGCCCTGACGGTTCTCCCTTCACACCCGCTCACGCCGGACCCTCACCCCATCACGCTTGCCTCACGGCCCCTCACGCCCTGTCCGCGGCCTCGCCCAGCCCCGGACCCAAACAAGACTGCGGCGCGGCAGATGGACCAGGGTGAGGAGATGGCGGCGCGCAGGCGCGGCTACAACGAACGCAGCGCTCCGATGCCTGGCAGAGACGTGCCGCTGGGCCCGGTCGAGGAAGATGACGAGCACTACAATGCCGGGCTCGAAGAGTACAATGGTCTGAGGCTCTCGATGCTGCGGGCCCTGGGCATGTGGGACGATGGCGATGGCGAGCCGTCGTCTTGGAATGGTCGCTCGGACTCGCCCTCTTCGGTTTGAGGGGAAGAAATGGGGAGAATTGCTAGGGGGGCTTGACATTTGGATGGTTGGGATGCTCTAGGGTGCACACCGGGCTAGTTATTCCTCTTCCTCTTTGGAGATCAGTACAATTTGGTTCCCTGTGCAATGCTTTGTTGACGTTTGGTACGTCTTTCTGCGCTGGTACTTGAACTGGTCGTTATGGAAAGTCTGTGTCCAGCAGGTGAATCATCAATTATTACGGTTTGTGAAGGGCTCGCAGCTTGCGAGACTAAACCGGAAGCACTGCAGCGCTTCCTGATGCTGTGTAGCCGTCCTCCTGCCTCCCACCCTTCCGCGATCTTGTCTCCAATGCCCTTTTCTCAAGTCTGCGCCCAACGCTGTCGAGGACGGCAGCGTAAACAACATATTGCTGGCCGATAGCCGTCTCGAGTCGGCTTTCGATATACCCGCTCTCAATTAACAGCTGACTCTGCTTCTTACAAGTTCATTCTAGGAATACTGAAGGTAATAGATAGTCTGCTTTGCAGCAATGCTGCCAGTTATGGGTTGTTGCAACTCATTTTGTCATCCTTCACTCCATCTCCTAAGTTTTGGTAGTGCTTCGTTGCGTGCCGTCGAGACATCTGCTACACGCGAGGGAGGAAGTGCTTGGGAATGAGGTTTGCACTCCTAGTCTTCTTCCAAGAAGTTGCTAGCAAAACAGTAAATGCTTTTCGGTCAAAGCCATCGACTGAGATGCTTGCGCACAAGTAGTTTATGCGTGCGAAGCAGCGCAGGGCCGCACGAGCTGCTCTTGTTGGATGCTAAGGAATTACTGACGCCAGTCGGTGCCCACACAGCTCAAGCAGCAGGCGGCATAGCGTCGCCACACAACATCTCCAACACTCGAGAAGAGCAGCTTACAGGCTGATCAGCACCGACGCAGTAGCTGGCTGTGCGATGCTTTTGAGTGACGGGCGACGGGCTCGGCTTCAGCTGGCTTTCAAATCTGGACCGCTCAGCCATGCAGGCGGGCAGTGCGCCCAAATCCAGCTGGATAATTGCAGATATCACAAAACGCGCCCCTATGTTGACCTGGGCTACATTTGGCTGTCACTGAGGCGGGCGGTGATGGGCGCACGGGTGAGAGCCAAACATCGCAAGCCTCGATGCTCCTGCCGTGCAAGGTGCTGATGCCTTGGTATGAGCTGCGGGTAATGTACCCTTGTCTGATGGGGCCGAATAGAGGGCGGACCAGACAGTTCCTGAGCGCAAGCTACCTTCTGGCCCTCTGATGGGCATGGCATGTCCGATCACGATACGGCATCCTGGCCCATTGCAAGCATTGACCATCCTCCGTGCTGGGCTAATGAGGCGCACAATCATGAGCTCCAAAGGGCCACAGGCGTGCTGGAAGCCATATTGGTGCTTCATGTGCTCCATGAGAAGTCAAGTTCCGCGCGGTGATAGGCAGGCCATGGCGCAGGGGCAGTGCAAGTGGACGGAATCAGCTGCACACGGGCTGGAATTACGACCTTATGGTCACACAGCCTGTACTGTCTCTTTCTGCAGCTCTTCAGTGGGCGGTGGGAGCGTGGTTTGCGCCTTCCTTCCGCGTCCGCGGTGACGTAGCCCAGCGCGTGGGCAGCGGCCTCTTTTCCCTCCCGCCAGCTCCCTCTCCTCCAACACCCAACCACCTCACCTTCGCTACCTTAGCAAAATTTTGGCTGCACCTTGGACCTGCGCAAACCCGCTCCACATATCGTCAAGGTCAGTCTACCGCTCTTACGCCCGCAGCCCTACCCAAATTCCTTCTTCTTCCCGCCCAGCAGCCGGGCATCGACCTCACTCGCAATCCGCTGGGAAAGCCACCAGATATCATCTCACCTGCACGTTCCACGCTACGCGTCTTTCCAGAAGACAGCGCTAACATGCCACTGCCAACGGCAGCGAAGATGCCGCCCAAGAAGAAGGCCAAGCGTGACGCTCCGTGGGCCGCTATAAACGCCAGGAAGAAGCTGTTTGCTGAGCGCAAAGCTGCTAAGCAGGCTCAGGCTGCAGAGGCCGCCGCACGAGGTGAGGCACCAGTTCCACGCAGGGCCAGTGCCACAAAGCGTGCCCACGCTCAGGCTGCTGCCGCCTCCACGAGCTCCAGTCCTCTCAAGAACCCCACGACGCCCAAAAAGACTCGAGTTCCCTTCCTTACCGAGCATTCCGTTCTCGTGAGTCTCCCCTCTCTTCGCGCATGTTCAGCACGACCACTAATGCGCTTGGCACAGTACGGAGTTGGTACTGATGATGCTTCCGCCCAGCAAGACATGCAGATGACCCGAGACCGCCTCGCAGCAGAGGCTGGCGCTCGAGCGTTGCAGCAGCTTTCCGTCGATCCCAGTGTCACTAATATGCCCCTCGAGATGGCCGAGGCTTTTGGCCGTCAAGCCGAGCGCCGTGCTGGAACTTTTCAGCCCTGGTCCTTCCTTGGCTCGCGGTCCGAAGACGATGCCGAACCTGGCGAAGCTGCGGGATCTCGTACTGACTACCCCAGCGGTACGGGCGAGAGCGCCATCAGCATGAGTGGCTTCTCTCCTCTTGAGCACTCTCCTTCTAGCGTGCCTTTCGGAGGTGCCCATGCTCTGTCAATGACACCGAGCACGCTGCAGGGCTGGACCGACGTGGACCCACTGTATGGACGCAAGCCAGTCATCCACGTCAACCCGCATCATGGCCCAACACTCAGAATGGCCGGTGCTACTGAAATGGGCCGTTCGCGTCACGCGCCAGGATCCATTGATTTCAGTAGCCTGGACCCCCGCTTTTACTCTCCGGAACCCACGACCTATCCTGATTCCGCCGGAGAGAAGGTCGGAAGCATGCACGACGCGGACACCATGATTAACAAGGGCTCTCGATCCTTCGACGTCGGGAGCATGCACGACATTGGCTGCCATCCCCCCGACATGAGCAGCATGCCCGAAATGGGAAGTACCAACGACATCGACAGCATGCCCGCCACGAGCTCTCAGCCGGAAGCCATGGGCAGCATGCACAACAGAGGCTCTCGACCCTACGAAATGGGCAACATGTACGGCATGGGCAGCACGCACGCTATGGGCAGCATGTACGCCATGGGCAGCACGCACGGCATGGGCACGCACGGCATGGGCACGCACGGCATGGGCAGCATGCACGGCACTGACGCACTGAGCTACAGTCAAAGCGCCGCCCCGGTGTTCGGCGGGCTTTCCCAGTTCAATGACAGCCCTCCTTCTGGCCTCCCTGAGAACTTCACTTCACAATTTTCTACGGAGTTTGCATACGCACAGGGAGATTCTCCGATGGCCGGCCTACTCTTGGATGCGGATGGTGATGCGGATGAGCAAGACGCTGCTGACGAGAAACATACCTCTGAAGGGTACGCCAAGCACCAGCGTGGTGAGAGTCGAGAAGTTACTGCTGACTCACCACAGAGAATCTCTTCCAGTTCTGGACCCCCCCGGAGGAGGACCGACGACCCCTCGTTGAGCAGCAACAACCGTCCGCCCACTAAAGACTTGCGGGTTGATGGACGTGATTCAAACATTGGTTCTCTTCCTAATCAGTACAGCATGAGCCGCGTCCCTCTTTCGGTGAGCCTTACATTTGTTGCCAAAGAAACCTATTTCTGACACTTGGGCAGAAAGGTTTTATTGACGAAATCTATTACATCCGTGAACTGTTTGGCGGGATTGAGGATGATCGTCCAGAGCCAGGGATGAAGAGCACGAAGCGTCTGTGAGACTTTTCACTGGATATACTGAAGGTATCGCATTACCACTCTGAGGCAGGGCTGGAGTATGGCACCGAAAGTGGGACTATAACAGGGATACTGATTCAGATTTGCTTGCTTGCGATCCTCAAATGGCTGGCAATGAGGGGAACCTTTTGTTTTGCAGAAACTACATAGCGTGAATGACCAACTGCATTCATCGCGCATTGCCGCCTGATGTGTTAAAATCCGGGGAGGAGCGTGAATTCAAATTACAACGTGTGCAATATGCATCCTGATCCAGAGCTACACGAGTGCGTTTCCTTTCTGCATCGGGCTGGCTGCCTCAACGCCGTATTTGACAACAATACCGGCTGATATGTTTACCATAAATGCGGCACTCTCAGCCCGCTCCGAAATCCTGACACTGCCCTACTCAATCATCAATCATGGAGGCTGTCGGGACCTGGAGAGGCCGACCAATGCTCCTCATTGTCTCATGATACGTTCGCATTGCTCCACTGGTGCACTCCGACGTCTGCAACAACGTGCTCGACTGGGTTCCATTCTGCATGATTCCTTGACGATTGCGATTGTATCTACACCTCAGCCATCTACCGGCCAACATCCATCACTTGTCTCGGCGGCAAAGGCCGACGGAGTCATGCACTGGCAAAAAGTACATGCGGAGCCCGGGGACGAGATGCTCTCATGTAGCCCAGAGTCGCCGTGCAAGCAGACCATTATACAGCCGTGCTTCGCTCCGAGGACGAGTATTTGGTGCAGGAGGTATGCCGGGGGCGTTGTGCGGCCGCACCGTGGCGCGCCACCGTGGCACGGAACGCCGATCGAATTTCCTGAACTGGTAAAATTGCCCGGCTTGGCCTGGGCATGAGCACTCCCGGCGGTGGACATGCGCCAGACGAGGAGCTGGGTGCGTTGGTCCCTACGCCCTGTATGTATGGTCAGAGATGATAAGTTAAGGTTGGGCGGATGGAGGAAAGTATGGTGTGAGATGGGCGTTCGTTTAGGCGGTGCAGAAGAGAGGTGGGCTTGAAACTTGTCAGTGTAAGTAGCATTATAGAATAACCGTCCGGAATGGCGGTATTTACCTCGGAAAACTGCTCAGGGCTGTAGTTTCAGTCCGTCCTCAAAAGTCCGGCAGCAGTGGGAATGGCAAGGGGTTATGGTCCCGCCGCGGAAGGGGGTAATGCAATCGACCCAATCGCGCTGGATAACAATAGGAGTGCCGCCTGCGGGAAGGCGCATCCACAGAGGGATACTACCAGAGGAGGGAGATTATGAGATACATGTGCAGTTCAGGTATGAGCCACCAATGTGGGCGATTAGCTGGAATCAGAAGCATCGGTCTCAAAAGCCTTTAATTATCCTCTTCCCTTGGCAGGGCCGGCCCAAAGGATGAAAAAGAATCTGCTTATCCATTATCAGTCAATTCCTTTCTTTGTTCGCGGAAAGCAGAAAGCACTTACCACGGAAAAGAAAACCACCTGCCACGCAGCTGTAATCCCCCTCCCTCCCTCCCTCCATCGCTTCCCTCCCCTTCAAACGGCCCTCTCTCCAGCAGCCGGGGCTCCAGCGCCAGGGAGCGCGTTGACCTCCACCGAGGTGTCCACCGCCGACTCCTCCTTCTGCAGCAGCTGCTGGCCTTTGTCCTCCCTTCCCTTGCCCTTGCCCTTTTCCACCCTGGCGCCCCTGGGCGCGCGCCTTACGCTGGCCATCCAGACGGCCACGGCGTCGCCGCTCGAGGCAACGCGGCGGCGGCCGCCCGATGGCGGATGGCGGAGCTGTATGAAGTCTGCGGCGGTGGCAGAGCTGGCGCGGTTGTGGCGGGTGTTGTTGAGCGTGGTGGCGCGGATGGAGTCATCGGTGGCGGAGGAGGCGTTGGTGCGGCGGGCGCGGGCGCGGGCGGCGCTCGTGAGTGGCGGGCAGAAGGGCATCAGGCAGCGGAAGAGGAGGCCGAGCATGATGCAACCGGCGACGGAGACGAAGATGGCCAGGACGATGCCGTTGTTGGCCTTCATTTTGGGTGTTGGTGGTGGTAGTGGTGTGGTTGGAGTAAGGAGTTGTGGTTTGTATGCTGCTGGGGTCGATGGGATCATGTGTTAGTGGTCTGGATGGCAGCAGAGGGGTACTTTGTGGATGTTTACTGTATTGTTTTTCAGGTGTTGTAGGAGCAGGGCAGAGCAGTGGCGGACGTTGGTGGTGTTCTGTTACGCGCTGCTGGGCTGACGGCGGCGGATGGCGTAACTAGGAAAGTGAAAGATGGCAAGCGCGCAATCACCGGGAAGATCTTGACGAGTGAATGTGCAGGCCAAGTGAAGAATACTAAGCAGATCACGCGCAATACTAGAGAGGAACTGTCGCGGGATTGTTGGGGAGACAATATCTTGTGGAAAACAAATGAGCGGCACGTTTATTGCATGTATTCACGGACTGATGTGTTAGTAATAAGTCCATTGCATCCTTGTATCTGGCATTGAAATAGCCAGATATGGGCAGCTTGTTGCCGAATCATCCAGAATCCCCCCAAACCCCAGTAAATCAACCCCCAACAATCATCTATTGCGTAAGACGCAGCCAGGGCATGTCGTCAAGCCATCTACCGGCCAAATAATTAGTGGCTGATGGTGATAAAACTGTCTTGAGTAACTTACAAAGCAAGGAGGAACCATCAGCAGGCGGCGTGTGAGCGCCGCTACCAGGTATGTCGAGGGAGGCTCTCATTCAGAGCTATCCAACGAATCCTCGTGGCGGGAGATGGTCACTGAGTTGTTCTCAGCCTGACGATGGTCGAAGGCCGCGGGCAGAGGAGGGAGCCAAGTGATTGGAGTTTCGATTGGCGAAGGGGAAGACAGTGCGGGGGCGACGGTTTTCCAGGTCGATGTCACCTATGTTGGTGATGTCGAACTCTGGACGTTCGAGGGCGCGTACGCGGCAACGGTAGGCCAAGAAGAGAACGCCGAACAGGGTAGGAATGCCCAGAAGTAGGGAACCGACGATGACACTAACAGCAAGATCGATTGGGAGCATTGTGGTTGTGGTTGTGGTGGTGGTGTCGGAGAAAAGAGGGGGTTACGAGTTCAAGAAACTGGGTCTGTGGTTGTGAAGAGATGTGGAGGAAAGAGCGTAGACAGAGCAGCAACTAGATTATATATGACCCGGCCACTCCACATTTCACTTTCACACCCACCTCTTGTTCCGTTATTCACTCGGAACTCGTGATAGTCCAGCATGGAAGGCTGGTATTTAACATTCACATAACCATTTTCCACTGGGATGCCAGCCCCCCAACATCATTTTGCACAATGCAAGTCCGTCCAAATATGGGGTACGCGATTCCTATTACTTGCGAGCACCCTACCATTCGTCTGCGCTGCGACTCATAAATGGAGATGATGGATGTACTAGTGGGCGACAGCCTGGTAGCCCTGGGCATGGGCTGAACGTGTTACTTCATCGGCTCAGTCGAATTTATGGACACCATCACGGGTAGGAAGGGGCAGGAAGGCACGCCTGGGCATCACGAGCCAGTCAATTACTTAGAGTCCCAGACTGGACATTGTTTAGAACCACCATGACTACTTCTTTTGAGTCGGCGCATTGTTAACGAGGATTCTTTGTACATACTGGACACGAACAAGGCTTCGTTTCATGAAGCTGAGCAGGTGAACTTGCTGCTGCAAGTATCACAGTGCACAGAGTTGTGGAACATTTCAACAGAGTCATTTTGAAAACCTTCATAAGATATAGTAGTTTTTTATTTTTTTTTTGGAGTTATCGGAACAGACACGCGCTACATCCCTAAATCAAACGGAAAAACGCCAAAGAAAGACATGCCTAGCAACCAGGACTTACGTATGTTGTCTAGACGAGTTCACCATGCGCCTAGCCAACACATCAACAGCCCGCCGGGGCACGAGGGCCATGTCGTCGGACTCATCCCCAAAGTCAAAAGCGCCACGGAAAGCATTCCAGACCCTGGCCGTGGCCTGGCCCGCCTCACTCTCCCTCCTCTGCGTGGCAGTCGCCTGTATTTCCTCGTCCGCCGCCGCGACCAGAGCAGAGAAAAGCGCCCCCAGCGTCATGGCGCCGCCATGCAGCTGTTGCGCGCGCATGCGCATGCCCTGTACAGCCGCCCGCACCTCGTCCACCGAGGGATTGCCAGAGTTCTGCGCGGCGAGGCGCGCAAGGTCCGGGATGGCGGTGGACGCCATGCGCCACGCATCCACCGTCACCATTTCGTTCATCATCTCGGTTGGCGTCCACTCGGCATCCAGGTCGACGGCGGCGGGCGGCGTGGTCCTCGGCGAGACGCTCTCCGCCGATGGGGGCGGCGTGTTCGGCGTGGTGTCGTGCCGCACGCCGCCGTCGAACTGATACCGCGCGAGGGTGAAGTTCAAGGTCGCGACGGCGGCTCGCAGATTCGCGCGGGTCTGTTCAATATCGCGTTGGAGATCGGCGAGGTATTGTCTCAAGGTCTGTATGGCGTTGTGAGAGGCCGAGTCGGGCTCGGGGAAGGCGGCGCCCCTGCAGATGGGGCAGGTATTGCGGCGGGGGATACTCAGCCAGGTGGTGATGCAGGAGCGACAGAAGATGTGCGCCGTGTTGCAGGGCAAGGATACGGCGGGGTCGTCCTGGTTCTCCCCTGGGGGGAAGGAAGATCTGCAGATGGGGCAGATGGTGTCCGGGCTGGTTGTTGCAGGAGCAAGGGCACTGGCGATCAGAGCATCGCGACCGACGGGTGCCGCCTCAGGAGCGACGGTTGCCGCCTCTGGGGCGTTAGGTGCTGCCTCTGAGGCAACTGATGCCGCCTCTGACGAGACGGGGACCACCTCTGAGGAAGAAGTCCCACCCAGTTCTGCATCATGGCTGCTGACGGCGCCTCGACGGCCGTGAGCGAGAGGCGCAGGTGGAGTGGGGAGACGGTTAGACCTCGAGGACATCTTTGCAGTTCTTAGGGGTGCAGGAATGATGTGTATGCTCTCTGGTTGAGTGGTCCGGAGGGGGTACTTATGGCTCGTTACCACTGAGAAATTGCGAACGAACAACGACATTGTGCTCGAAGAAACGCATTGTCCCTCGACACTTGCGGTGGAAACAACATGTGAGAGGGGTGAACACAGTCCAGATTGTACAAGGCTAATGAAAGAAGAGCAGTTGCCTATGGGTGAGAATGCGACCGAGGCTCGCAAAGTTAGAGCATGAGACTGCGAGCATTATCAGCCACACGCTGTCATGAAATCATCCTGCAGCTAATGCACTGTTTATTCATTCAAGCCTTTGGTGTGTTATTGGATTGCTTGAGATGCTTTGCAGAACTGAGAGAAGCTTCGCTGCTGATCATCTGCTGCGGAGAGGAGTATGAGTTTTGCTTGGTCGCTTCACAGCTCAACAATGGGGACGGCGGACGCAGTCGAGGGCACGGGAGGGTAGCCAAGCAAGTATTAGGGGTTGATTTGTAGTACCTTAGATAGATGAGTCCGTCAGAGCAAAGGCGCGGGACCATTTCGCCATGTTGGAAGACGCTCTATCCGTACACGGCTAGGAAGTGATTACCCGGCTATGCTTCTTGGTGAATCAGGCAAGGCTAGCATACATTGGCTACGCTGTGGGCGGTAAGGTGGTCAGACGGGAGAGGGAGGAGGAAGTGCGGCGAACTGGTACCAAAGGTCGAGCTGCATTGGGAGAGAGGGACGCTATGTGCTGGCTCAAAAGGCGTTGAGAATGGCCGAACCTGCGCAAGCCTGGTCAGCAAGAACTGCGCTTGAAAATCTGAAGTTGGCGACTGCGCGTGGGCGCTGCAGGGCCGTTGCGCCTTCCCTCCGCACGCGCATTCACCTCCCATCACCTCCTCTCCAACCCCGAACATCCACCATTCAACATTCAACATCCCGCATTCATCATCCACGAATATCGCTACTGTCGTTGTTGTTCATTGCCTGCGCGTGCGGGCCTCGTTTTCCAAGCCGCAAAGCATCAGTACACGAATATCCCGCATTTCATTGACCATGGGCGTACTTCCTCAGCACCTCAGCACGTCCTCCCTCAGGAAGCACACCGCAAGGCAGCGCTTGGCTATCCGCCGCCCTCGCTCGGACCAGACCAGGCGAGGTGAAGGCAGCATTGCAACGGTTCACAACGTAGTGCGCGGCATCCTCGCCGAAGACCCGGACATGCAGCACTTGCTGGTTGCCGACCCCGAGGCCGTGGCGGCGAAGTACAGCCCGAACGAGTACGAAGGCTACTTCTCGCAAGCTCACCTGAAGCCGTTGTTCGTGCCTCTCGAGCCGCTTGACGACTGCCAGCACGCCTCCGCCAGCAAGCCTGAGGCTTCCGCGCCGCCGTCTACGCTTGTCCGCCAGCTGTACCCGAAGCAAACCCTTGTGCAGATGATGCAAGTACGCCCCACAAAGCCGCATTCGCAGGAGCAGAGCGCCCCCCTTGCGCCCTCCGACTTGCTAGATTTCATACTCGGAAAACCGTCGCTCGCTCAGATCCCCGTCGACGCGCAGCCGTTGATCGTCATGTCCGCCCGCATCCCGGCCCAGCCCATCCGCGCCGCAGAGCAGGCTGCTCCTCTGACCCCTGGCCATTCCGACGCTCGCACTCCTCTTCCTCTTCCTGGCCCTCCCGGCGACGACCACCCGCGCGTGTCCGATGACTTCGACGCGCTTGCCGCCGGCGCGGAGTGGTTCCAGGCGCGCCAGCGGCGCACCGGCGACCGCGAGGCCGCGCGCATGCACGGAACCGGCCCGCGCCACCGCGGCCGCCGCCACAGCTTCGACGACTGGCTGGGCTGGGAAACCACTGCCGTGCTCCCCGGCAGGCCGCAGGGCGTCCATGTCCGCAGCGAGGCCATGCAGAAGCGGTGGCTGGACTTTGCGGAGCAGCATGGCATCCACGTCGCGCGCGACTGTGCCCCCGCCGCCGCCGCTATTGCCGGTGCTCCTCCGGACGTTGTTGGTCGCAGCCGTGCTGCGAGTGGCCAGGGTGGTGGCTTGGATGGAATTCAGGAATATGCGCAGGCTGATGGCGTCGACTCTGGCGTTGAGGTTGAAGAGAAGAAGGCGCAGGACGAGTCTGCCACGCCCGCTGAGGGCAGCGGCTCGATCCAGGCTGAGCGGGGGGGTGGCCCGGACTTGGAAGACCTCTATAACCTGAGCGACGAGTGTGAGCAAGACGAGAAAGATGGCGAGAAATGCAAGAAGACGAAGGACCGGAAGGAGGTGTGGGAAATTTTCAAGGGGTTGAGTCAGACATGAAATAGGTTGCAGATGGCGATTGCAGCAAAAGGTTCTTGGAACGGTTGCAGGTAATTAGGGATTCAGGCAGTTCGGCATTGGGAGAGCTTGCAAGCTTCTTCACTCATAGCCGATGCCATTGTACTTTCATCATCACGCATCGATTCAGGGACGAGCACTGGAGTATTGAGCAGTCTTTCTAGCGAAACGATAGTCTTTCAATTTTCAATTGGTGAAAAAAAAGGGTCGTCTGCCAAGGTACATACAACGAATCGTAGACATCATCAGAAAGGTAAAAGGAGCGAGAGACATTTTTTGAGATCCGCGCAACCCACAGTCCAGCACGCGGCAGGAATCCAGAGACGTGGAAGCATGTTGCTTCGAAGCCGAGCGTTTCTAGTTCTTATTTCAAACCCTTAACCCCAGCCGCGTACCTCCTCGCATCCCCCTCCATATAAACAACCACTTTCCCTGCTCTTTCCCGTCGCCTAGGGAGTGAAGGTGCTGTTGATGGCACCAATTTTGATGTTGGAGTACACGACGTAGGCGTTGGCGGCGGACGTCTCGACGTCATCGGGGTCACCGCTGGTGGTGGGGCAGGTTCCACGGGCAATACCGGGCTTGGCCGGGTCGGCGTCGGTGGGGTAGTTGCTGTCGAGCCAGAGCATGTTGCTGTGGTGGTCGTCCCAGATGGAGAGCACGAGGACCATGCCGGCGTTGAGGGCCTGGGACATGCCGGCCAGGCCGCCCCTCTTCGAGTAAATGTTGTTGTCGCCGAAGGCGGACTTCTGGGCGGTGCAGAAGGAGTCGGTGATGGAGTTGCCGGGCACGCCGGAGATGGTCGACACCGAGTTGGGGATCGTCTTGCCGTTCTGCACGTAGAAGCGCTTGATCTCCTTGAGCGTGCCGGACGCGGTGCCGGTGTTGGTGATGAACTGCGTGACCACGGTGATCTTGGAGTTGGTGTCGACGGTGAGGCCGGGCCCGTAGAAGGTCTTGTTGCCTTGGCGGAAGGAGTTGAAGTCGCATCCGTCGGGGTCGCAGTCGCCGGCGTAGCGGTCGGCCGAGTAGGTGCCACCGCACGCATCGCCCTGGCAGGAGTGCTGGGCGGAGTTGGTGCACGGGTGGGGGGTGTAGGCGGTGGAGATGGAGTTGGCCTCCCAGATATCCATCTCTGAAAGCCCGGTTAGCATCCGTTCGCCGCATCACATGCAGAAAGAAGAGGTGGCCGAGACGTACCGGCACAGCAGGATCCGAGATTGCCGACGCCAGAATTGACATCGGAGTCGGACGGGGTCCAGCCCTTGACGTTGGCCTGGCCGTCGATGAACTTCAAGTCACGCGGGCACTGGCTGTCGCAGTAGCCAGTGCCGTACTTGGCGCCGGCCTTGTTGGCCGGGAACTTGGCCTTGCCGCCGTCGGCGTCCATGGAGACGAAGTAGACGGCGCCGTTGAGGCCGCAGGGCAGCTTGGAGACGTCGACGTCGAAGGTAAACTCCTGGTTGAGGAGCTTGTGGACGGCGTAGGTGTTGTCATCCTTCATCAGGTAGAGACGCGAGCCGACGTTCTTCTGCGCGCCGTTGGTGATGAAGTTCAGGCGCAGGGAGTTGCCGCTGGTGGTGGCGCCGTAGGTGCCCGAGTAGTCAGCGCCGTCGAGAGCGCAGGCGGCGGCGCAGGCGGCGTTGTCCGTGCAGTAGGCCGAGTTCCACGAGTTGCCTGGGACCTGTCAACGAGCTGGCGGGTGGATGGAAGGGAGCAAACATACCGGTGTAGCAGTTGGTGTAGCCGTCGGTGTTGTGGACCCAGCGCCAGTTGGCGTCAATGACCACGGAGCCCTGGTTGGTGGTGCAGCCGCTCTTGGTGCAGGTCTGCCAGCTCAAGGGGGGGTGGACCTGCGTGTTTGTGTCAGCGGCCGCTGTGCACCGCCTGGGCCAGGGCGCAGGAGACAAACCTCGGCCTTCTGGGTGCCGACCTGCTGGCCGGCGACCAGCGAGGCGGAGAGAGCAGCGAGCAGCGCGTGGGAAAGCATGGTGCAAGATGTCGGAGAGAAGGTGGCTGCTGGATGAGGTCCGACTTTGATGTCGCCATCCGTGGTTTTATACGCGCTGGAGTTGCTGGAGTTGCTGGTTCCTGGTGGAAGTGTTCTCGAAAGGGGCCATTACTCGCAGCAGGCGCTGGAGGGCGGGATGGCGGACCGTCGGCCAGCGCTGGAGGTTCCATATTGCATGGGCGGAGGAGTAGATTGAGTCTCGCGACTGACCAGGCGGCTAGCTCGCCCCATTTGGAGCGGTGGAAAGCGGTGGTCGGTGGATACTCTGTCGGGAAAGTTTGCTTCGTTTCAGGAGCGCGGCCGGCGATTGGCGGACGGCGGGCGTGAGTCGCGGGCGCAGATGCGAAGGGGCGAGAGCGTGACGAGCAGGTTTGCGGTTAGCGAGAGGTACAGGCGGGACGGGCAGCCGGCGACGGGGACTCCGTGTCGCTGCTCTGGGCCTAGCCGGGCGAGGGGGCAGTCAGTCCGCCCGGTCCTGAGAGCCGCCCCACCGGCACACACACACTCGCACGCTCTGCTCTCCACCCACGGCCTCGCGCCGCCCGTCGCCGTGTAGCTTGGCCGCAGCGTCGACTCCACTGCCAGCGCAGCCGCTCCGTATCCGGCGACGAGCTCTTCCACCCCTCACGCGTCGCCCCGCCACGGCAAGCAGGCAGCGCTCCGTGCACTCGGCCCTAAGCGCGCCCGTCAGGCCACGGCTCTGAGGTCCATTTAGCCTTCTGTGGGGAAACGGTGGTGACAGCGATCCGTTCCGAAATCCCCGTGGCCCAACATTATCCGCCCAGGGTCTCTTCACGTGTCCCTGCGCTTAAGCGTGCAGCTCGCCAATCTTTTAAGCTTCTCCGGAAATGATTTCCAGGATCACCGTTCAAGCTGGCACAGATTTGCATTCGCCTCTCTGTGGGGTAAACGGGCTCGTCAAGCCGCCCGCCATGGAAAAGGCAAACAATTGGGCAATCTCTGGCTGCAGATCATGCACTCGAATATCGGGTATAAGAGATGCTATTGGCGACAAATCCAGGCGCCAATTCTAACGCTCTGCCGGAACAAGGAAAACAGCTCCCAAAATCAGTAGGCGCAGCGGTCCGTCAACGCCTTTGACGGCTGGACTCCTATCACACTACCAAGTCGTTGAACCAGCACAGGAAGCATTGTGTGTCCCTGCCCGTCTCCTCCGCTTCGGCTGCTCCTCCAGGATTTTGCAGGTGGACCGGTACTCTTGGACAATTTGCCACGCCCGGAAATCGTTGCTCTTCTTGTCACGGGAGGAGAGCTCTGCATCTTCCACGCACCACAGCGCAAACTGAAGTCGCCACGGAGAGCCGTGTGAAGGAGAGCGCTCGTGTCTGCATGAAACAGGTGGCCGGACATGCTGACGAGCGTCTCGCGATGCACCCCGAGCTTCTAGCGAACCGACATTGATGGGCTGAGAAGAAGGAGCGTCTTGAGGTCATCCGTGGCGTGACGGCGTGCTGCGTCATCCTCAGCGTGGAGCTGCGCCGACATGTGGACCGCATCGCCATACGCAACGCCCTCAGCAATGAGCCTTTCGAAACGAGCCTCTGCTATGCGCTGTGCCCGCTTGCCAGTCTGCTAGAGTAGGGCATCTCGGTGCTTCTAAAGGTGGCTTTTTGACACACTCCTCGCACCAGCTCTACAGTCCGTTCCAACACGCCACCATCAGCTGTATCTCATTCCCACTGCGGTTGCTGCGGTTTGGCAGGCTGGCGAGACACAGAAGCAGTTTCGCGTTGTCCACGAGCAAGGCATCGCGCACAGCAGCAGTCCTATCCTTCGTCTTATCCCGACGGCCAGCTCTGAAGCCAATGAGAAACCAACTACACAACGGAAGCGCGGCTTGTTCATCACTTCCAGCGTCATCCGCGTCAGGTCTCGCATAGAAAGTCTGGAGGTTCTGAAGGAAGCACGGAGCTCGAGCATACCAAGATGATGCCCCGAGCTCAGGGCAGCGTTGGGGTGTTGCACCGACGCATGAAGCTTGGTGCTTCTCGTCAATGCCGCGTAGAGGTATCTTCGATCAAGCAGCCCACGACCGTGTGTTGTTCAGGCCGTGCAAGCTTACCTCTGTAGCCCGCGTGTGCGACGTGGCCGCTGCAGAAGTCTCCGAGCGCCAGGATGGCCAGGGCTGTATGGTATTGTTCATCTTCTGGGCATGCGGGCCCTCATGGCCGACGCCTCCCCTGCGGAGTTTGTCATGCGAGGTGCTATCCTCACATATACTGGTAATGCGTTCGAAGTACAGAAAGTTCCTAAGGTGTTGTCTGTGGCGGCACCCTGCAACCGGACTTGTCTCGGCCTCCGAAGCCTCGACGGAACGTCTATATGAGGTCCTGGATCCACCCATTTAACAATTCTTTTCATTACTTCGCTTGGGCTTTGAGTTGAGGCCATCCGGTGACAGTGAATCTGGCTGACTCGCACGTCACCACCTTGTACATACGTGCACGCACCGTGGACGGTGTTGAGCTCGTCGCTCATTCTGCCTATCGGCCACGACACTACTCCAGCGCTGCTCCTTGCCAATTCCATACGCCGTCAGGTTCGCTGATGCCGCTCAATACCTCTTTCTACAGCTACTTGTCCGTGTCCGCGACGAGCCTTTGTGTCGATCACTACTCTCCACCGAAGAGCGCGTTCTGCTGACTGGACTAGCTCGCCGTGTGGATGGGCCTTACCGTACGGCCGTCGAATGGCGGCTGTCAAATCCGCCGCTGGGCTTAATGCCTGCGGGCACCGCCATTATCCGACAACCATGTCCGTGCTTCAGGTTGGGTATGGCGAGCGGCAGCGTACGCCAGCTGCGCTCGCCACACAGTGACTGTTAGCATGCCGGCGCACCTTTCTGCTCAATGCGTTGTGATAGAAGATTTTGTGCTGTCCGCAGAGGTGCTGGCCCGCCCGAGAAGGTCTACCCGCTTTGAATTTGCCGATTTCTTCCTCTAGTTCGGCCAATGCTCACTGTCAAACTGCCTTTCTTGTGCCACCGACTCATATTCTAAGTAATTTCTCCCCCCCCCCCCCCGAACTGACCGCGGAACACTTCCATCACTGCTTCCGTCCGCACGGTAACACGAACGTCAGCTACCAACGAAGAAGCAAGCCGCCGATGCCCATCCTCCCACCACTCTAGGCCTCCAGACCCCTCCTATTCCTCCGCGTTCGACGCTAAAACATAACCTGACCTGCACACATTACA
The DNA here is from genome assembly GCA_022204955.1 of Macrophomina pseudophaseolina. Taxonomy (NCBI): domain Eukaryota; kingdom Fungi; phylum Ascomycota; class Dothideomycetes; order Botryosphaeriales; family Botryosphaeriaceae; genus Macrophomina; species Macrophomina pseudophaseolina. The sequence goes on from JAJJID010000098.1 coordinate 37,962, forward strand.
AAATTGCCTCCTATTTCTTGGTGGTAAGCTTTGAAGCACAACCTGAAGTTGGTAAAGATCCTAAAGGCCGACAGCTTGAGTTAGGAACAGTGGAAGCCCAAGCACACTAACGGAGTACGGCGCTGTCGAGTGAGGGAAGAATTTGATGAGGATATAATTCCGCAGTGTCTTGGTATGAGTCTCTCATTGGGAGAGTCGGATCATGTTAAGAGTCTCGGTGCCGTCATCCTGTTGTGGGATGTATTTCGGTAAGTGCTTGCCCACATCAGCGAGTGCGCCGGACGTATCGCTCCGATAAGCGGTCATTGCCCGCTTGGCCAATCCTCTTTGTTTGGGCAAACAATGCATACATGACGGTGAATGCTTGAGAGCGACAATTCTGAAGGTGACATGGGGCTCCAAACAATGAATGAAGAGCTCGCAATGTGTCCGCTCAATGCCACCGTCGAAACAGAACGTAAAGGCACACCAAACACGTCTCGTCGCCTTTTGCCTCTCTTCCCATAGACACTCCTCCAGCTCATCAGACATCTCCAGACATATATGAAAAGCAGCAGAAGTACGGGAAGAAGGACTTTCCTTACGCGTAGAAGCACCATCAACGAGGCGAAAAGAGCGATGGGAAACCCAGGTTCCGTAGTCCCAGGAGGCACGCGGACGTCATCGGCGCCCGCTGCCCAGCGCCTGACAGCTCCGCCGCACACGCAAAACACCCAGCTCGAGCCCTTCCCCGCCCGACCAAGCCCACTCACCCTCACGGCAACCCCTTCATCCTCCACCGCTTCGGGTGCCTCTGCCCTTCGTCCGGCTAAGCGCCTCCCAGCCCGGTCTGCTCCCCTAGAGGTCATTCCCGTCCGGGTTCTACCCAGACAACAGTGTACGACCGCACGGGCAAGTGCGCTGCCGCCGCTCTCTCCGACCGAAGGTAGGGATGGGCGCATGGATTCTTCCAATACGCCTCGGCTGCCGCCTCTGCCAGGCCCGCCTCCCACAAGACCTCTTCCGCCTCCGCCTCGGCCACCGCCCACGAGGCCGCTGCCACACACGCCGATGGGTGCGGTGGCGATTGGATTCTGGGAAGGGGAGGACGGGGATGACGGCAAGGATGCTGCGAGGAGGCTGCCCTAGCGGTTGGTGCACCTGGCTGTAGAGTGTCGGCATAGTGAAATCGGTCGGGATCGTGCCGGCCGAGATGCGGATGCTGAAGATGGAGAAAAGGATGCTTAGTTTGGTGTTCCTAGATGGAGAAGGGAAGAGGTAAGTTGTTGAAGGTACACGGGGGCCGAATCCACTACTTCCTGATTTTAGCAAAGACGCAAAAATATCTATCAATTTACCAAGGAGAGAAAAGAGATTTTGCAGCCATGAACGTAACATATTGATCTAAATGTATGACAAACAGAAAACTAACCAAGACGATGACAAACCGAAATACGGAAATGATCCATGCTAGATTATGCCCAGCACGCAAGCCACCCCTCCAATGTTGAATAAGAGAACCTAACATCGCTTTTCAGTGCAATCATTACTCCCACCAGCGGTCATCCAACCCCTCCAGAAACTCCAATCCAACACCCCACCAACTCTTCCACGGGTCCACCTCTAAGCGCCAGGGCCTGGTATTGATCGCCCACATGGCCGCCGTCGTGAGCTTCTTGCATTCCTCCTTGTCCTTCCCCATGATGAGGAACATATCTTTCCTGCACACAACCCTTTTCCCAAAAAAGTGCCTGTACGGTTCGATGCGCATGCGGGCGCTCTGATGGATGCTCCACTCACTAAACGGCATGTCCTTAGGTATAAACTTCCACTCCCAAGTGCGCCCGGCACCATCCGTGAAGGACGTGTTACCACGGTTGTCAATGCCGAGCATGAGCGGCCAGAAATGCGGGGCAGACCAGAGCTTCAAGGCGGAGAAGACGGCGCCGAGATTATTTTTGGCGAAGCGGCGAGCGTGCGAGATGAGCGGCTCGATGGCGAAGGGGTCTTGGAGCGTCGGCGGGAGGCGCACTTCGGGGATGGACAGCCGCCAGTCGAAAAAGAGATCCGGCTTGCCCGGACGGGTGGGCTCGGTAAGGCTGATCGCAGGGCCGTTGGCATAGCTACAGTACCTTTAGGAACAAGCGTTAGTATCGCAACATGTCAGAGATGGAGCGGGAAGAGTAGCATACGAGGGGCAGATGACGCCTTCACGATAGAGATGCGCAACTGTAGGCCTGACAATCAGGTTCCAGTGCTCCGGATAGTAGTCAATGATTTGACGGCGGCCCCGCTGCGTCTTGCTGATGTCATCCCATTCCTTCCAGTGCTCTTTCGGACGTGTCTTATTGCTGTGCGGGGTGCGAATGTCTGGCGGATTCTTCGCGCGCTCAGTTTGGTTAAGCAGCGGGGAGCTCTTGAAGTTGAGGCCGGACTCGGAGTTGAAGAAGGCTCTGTATTCGCCGAAGAAAATAGAAGTCATGGCATTGGAAAGGTGCATGTCGCGCTTGATGCGGCGATGACAATCCTGGTCAATGCCCAACTCGGCCAGGAGCCTCATGCCATACATCACGCGTTTGATATGGGAGGCTGGAGTGCGGCCCTTGGGCAACTCCCAACTTTGCAACTCGGCCATCATGCGCTTATAATTTGTCCAGCGTTGTTGTGCGCCAGGCTCGAGGTCCGCACGGTGCCAGCAGTCTTTGAAACCTACGAAGATTAGTGACACATGAAATCATACCACCTACAATAGACACTTACATGCTGCACGCTCGCGATCCATGTGGATCTCGAAGTCTTTGTTGAAATCCTCCACAGCCATTGCCTTTATCTGACTTTTGGTGAGCTTCTTCTCCTTGGATTTCTTCGCTACCACCATAGACTCCTCTGCAGCACCCTGGCCCGGCGCTTGTCCAAACGGAGAAAGCTGACGGATAAGAGACATAAACTCCAGATTGTCCGCGGGAGTTGCGGGCTTGAGCTCCAACAAGTTGCTCCACAGTTCCTCCCAGGACGACGCGCCAGGGAACCCGAGCTCCTTTGCAGTCATCTGGAAGCGTTCCTCCTCGGAGAGTTTCTCATCCTGAACGGAAACGCCAAACCTGGCGATAATGGTGTCGGCCAGGGATGCGCTTTTGTCGATTTCCGCATACTTCTCATCTCGCGACTCTTCGGTCGAGGTCTCCCCAACCTCCTCATCCAAATAATCTTCATCATCCCAGTCTTCCTCGTCGTTGTCATCATCAAATTCATCCTCCTCAAAGTCACTTCCATCAGAGCACGAGTCCCATTCCACGCGGCCCTGTTCATGCTTTTCACATGTGGAGTCGCAGTCAGAGTTACACTCGAAATCGCTGACCTCATCATCCGTGTCAAGGTCGTATGCCCACTTCTTGAAGTTTGGGCCGAGGCTCTCGAACCTGTGCATCCTGCCTTGGGAAGCGAGCAGTTCCTCCTCGGCATCAGCGGGCTTGATGTCCCCTGCTTCGTGCTCGCCGGCGTCAGCAACGCGCTTTTGCTCCCACGGGAAAAGCACTTCATCCTCAAGCCTGTCCGCCTCATTGTATTTCCACTCAGTGGGCATGTCATCCTGCAATTCATCCGCGGATTCGGCGTCATCGGTAAAGAACTTGACACGGTTGTTGTCGCTGTTGATGTCGTCCCTGTCGTCCAATGTTAGTTGAGTCGATTGCCGTATATCGAACGGGGGCTCACCAAATGCTCGGGACCTTTCCTTCCTCTCCGGGCTTGATGTCGCGGGTGCGCTGGGTTTCCTTGTCCCTGGTAATGGTGCGCAGGATGTGCTCTGAAGGCCGGTACAGATCAAGGCCAGTTTGGAAGCGGTGGGCCTTGATGAGGGCTGTCTGGACATTGTTGTACAGGTGCGAGAAGTGGCAGCCGGCGTCCAGGTCCCAGATGATGACATCGTAATACTCCTTAAAGTTGAAGTGCCATTGCCGGTGGCGGTCCATCTCCTCGAAAAAGTCGGGATCAACCTGCTTGATGACATTCCACTCGTTGCGAGACGCACGGCCCATGCCAGACTTCTCACGGACAAGCCAGAGTTGGTCACCAGGTGGGCGGTATAGCACGTCGCCGGTTTTGACATCGCGAACCAGGACTACCATCGAGTTTGTCTGCATGACGACATACTGAATGAAGCGGCGGGAAACGGCGTCGTTCCGCTTGACGCAGGCGCAAATGAAGTTGCGGGCTTCGAGGATTTGGTGCTGCCGGCCGTAATGGCTGCGAGAGCCCGTCTGGCTGCGGACGGTATACTTGTCGGCCATTTCCATCTGGAAGTAGGGGATGAAGCCCTGCATCATTGGTCAGCAGGGCGAGGCCTGTAATTGTGATCAATACTTACCAGCTGCAACACCTGCTGACGCACCTGGTCGCCGACCCAAGTAGCCCAGTTGCCGGAGGGGAAATATTGGTAGGTGGCCAGGATGCTGAGTTCGAAGAACTCGTCCCAATTGCGGCACAGGCTTACAGCATCGAAGAGGCTGCAGTCTTTGGCCATGATGGAGAACTGAAGCCAGCCGCCGCGCGACATGGCCTTCTCACTGGGATAGTTGTAGATCCACTTGCCACAGACCTTCACGCGGATCTTCCTGATACGGTACTGGCCTTGATCGTCGATGGAGCCAAAGTCCACGATAGCCCCGCCGGTCCCTCCCAAGGTCTTTGCCCGACGCTCCATCAAGGCCTTCTCACGCTTTGTTTGGTATGATCGTGGGATGTCACGAGCCCTGACGACGTGGTAACGGTCGCTCCTGTGACGAATGACTTGCCTTTTGTCGTCATCATCGTCATCGTCGTCGTCATCTTCGTTCTCACCACGGTCTAAATCAGCGCAAGCGTCACGGAGCTCTTGAAGGCCAGGCTGCTCCATCTTCAAGCAGAGGTCACGCAAGTCAGTGTTGGTGACCTCTTCATCAGAGAGAAACTCGTCGATGCTGTTGGCGCGGAGGGCGGCAGGAAGCAAGGCGGCGTGCGAGAGGACCAGACGACAGAAGAGGAGCTGCTTGATCTCGTAGATCTGAGCAAGTAGCGTATCAATCTCTTCGTCGGGGACAGGCGGCATGCGGTCGACAATGGCGGCAGGATTCTCAACAGTGCCACGAAGCTTCCAGCCAGGTGCGCGCTCCACCTTCTGGCCCTCGCGGAGGCGTTGGCGGATCTTGTCTCTGCTTTCAACATGGACCTCGCCAGGCTTCTGGTGGCCGTGCGGCTCCTGATCCTCGGCAGCCTTTGCCTTCTGCCGCGCGCGCTTCTTCGCACTCTTAGACTTGGGAGCGTCGGCGGCCTTCTCGACAGCCTTCTCGGGCGCGTCGACACCCGGGGCCGTGTTCTCCTTGTCGGCAGCTGGTTCCGGAGGCGAAGTTGCGCCTTTGTCTCCATCTGGCACCATACTCGACACATCGCTGGCAGATTCCTGCCAGAGGAAGAGACGGAGCAGGCTGATGTAGTTGCCGCGCTCGTCCTCGACCACGTCTTCGATGGGATCCCACTCCTCGTCGGCCGACTCGTCGCCCAAGCGGCGGCGCTCCTCCAAAGCCCTGTCCAAGAACTCGTCATCGCGCTTCTGCTGCTCGCGGGCACGCATCTCGCGCATGCGGGCCTCGACCTCCTTCCAGTGGCGCTTCAGCAGGGCGGCCTCCTGCTTGACCTTCTTCTTCTCGGCATCGCGGGCCTTCTCCTCGGCATCCTCCAGCTCGCGCACCCACTTGAACCACTTCTGCTTCTCGTACAGGACCTCGGCGGTGCGACGCTCGACGCGCTCGAGGGTGCGCAGGACGGTGTGTTTCTGCGACTGCAGGTGGTCGAGGTAGTGCTGGTGGCCGTAGTCGAGCTCGAGGGCGTAGAAGCGCGAGTGGTGCAGCTTGCGGGCGCGGATGACGCGGTCGAGGAGGGCGTGGCGCTCGAAAAGGTGGTCGTGCAGCGTCTTGAGCTCCTGCTCGTCGGAGATGGCGGAGAAGTCGACCTTGGAGAGCGGGGTGTCGCCCTGCTTGCGGAGGAAGGGCGGGGGATGGGCGATCAGGTAGTCGAGCTGGGCATTGCGGCGCTTGTAGCCCTTGTATAGGCCGTAGACCTGGCGCGAGTGGAAGTGGCAGAAGAGGCCGTTGGCGTTGGTGGCAGGCCCGGTGCAGCGCCGCTCGTCGGAGAGGTTGAGCGCCTGGCACTGCGGCGCCATGGTCGGAGGAGGCACTTCCAGCCGGCCTATGCTCAATGCACGGCGCGTGTGAGATGGGAGAGAGCAATGGCAAGGGAGGAGCTGGATGAAATGAGCGGCAATTGCGGTCAACGGCGGGGTGTCTGGGGAGCTTTTCTCGGCCTCGAGGGCGACGCGCCGCGGGAGCTTGGGCCGGGCGAATTATGCGGCGCGTCGCCGGCAAAGTTTAGTCGCGGCCGGTGTTCCTGCATATTCGGCGCAGAAAAGACCCCCGCTGCGGCCACCGTTAGAAGGAAGCACACGGCGAACCACTGCAGCCCCTGGACCCCGCCCCCGCCCCCATTCTCCTCCCCGTGGCCGTGTCCGTGGCCGTCTCCAGCCCGGACCATGCTCCTTGCATCTGAGCCACCACCTCCTTCCTACCGTATTAGCATGGCCTGAAGCTGGAGCTGAGATCCCAGCGACCTTCATCTGCCGCCCCAGTCTCGGCGTCGCCACTCTATTCGTCTCCACGCTGCACCGCCGCGAACGCGTCTCGCTTACATCGAGATGCAAAGCTGTCATACGGCCTTTATACCCGGCTCACTAGCTCCTCATGGCAACTGGTGTTCCGCCCGCGCGGGACTTCATGCTTAAGGAGGTGTTCTGGCGTCAGCACAAGGCATCTTGTGTCTCTTTCTCAGCTTTGACGCCGGATCAACCAGAAAAGGCATCTCCACTTTGCTCGTCGGCGAGCGGGAGCAAGCACTTCGGGCTTTTCGGCGATGAGCGCTTGCCACTACTACATCCTCGTACATATCATGCATCTTGTCCCGCAGCCGAGGCCAGACAACGCTTCTCCACATCCATCGTTCATCCCAATTCTTTCTCCACACCACAATTTGTATCATGGCCATCGCCGAAACAGAGCATGCAGTCCTTGGGAACGAGAGGATGCCTATGGAGCCCGACCGCCGAAAGCGCACTGCCATATATCAAGGGCGAGTTGGAATACAAGCTACTGCCTCGACGCACCGGAAATGATACATCACAGCTATAGGCGTAAAATAAGGCTGCAGCAGAAACGTTGATGGCTGAAATACATGCGTAGGATCCGTGCCAGAGGTGCCTTTCAAGATGCTGTCTGCTTGACTGGCTCGCTCGGTCCAGAAGGTGACTCCCTCTTGATCTTGATCGCATGAGTACATGCTCAAAATTGCTAGAGGCGTGATGAGCCGCAGACATGTTTCCTTTGCGGTGACCCCTCGGATCGCGTCTCTGACACATTTTCTTCTTGCAGACAACATGCGGCTGTGGCTCTCTCCTTACAATAGAGAATGTAGGTACACAAGTCCCCACATTCGCCGGAGGCAATACCATGCGTAATTCGCATGGACGAGCTCTGCTCCGAGAATTCTAGCGGCGCCATGCTATGGATTGGACCGCTCCCCGCCTTGTGCTATTCTGCTGGGCGCATCTATCGAACCAGCTGCCCTCGTACCTATGCTTTTTTTCCCCCTTCTAATGCCGTCTCCAAACCCAAAGAGAAATATCCAAAGTGCCACGGGCGCCTGTTCGTCGATTACACCGAGCTACGCCGCGCGTGCCAACACTTCATCAGGCGATGCACTGCATGAAAGACGCTGAAACACATTTCAGAGGCCGCTGACCATGGCTAATCTTTCGAAATTACAGAGGCGGCCTCGACGCCGCCCCACTGCCGCAGAGAGTGTAGGTATGCATGGTACCCCGGGTATGAAATCATGGCTTTTCTTGGGCTAATGGTGATGCACTGTGTATGAGCAGCAATGTCAACGCTCCCTCATCTCCTTCCACAAACTGTCAAAGCCCCCCTGTGCCACCGCTGGACATTAGAGCATGTGCACATTTGTTTTTGGGCTTGGTGACAGGGTGTACATGACCGCCCCATTCGGCGAGATTTCAGGCCTGTGAGTTAGTTTGCTCATGATAGGCTGGACATCTTCAGAGACAGAGAGTGAGAGGGGCGTGTCTAAGTGTGTGTGCATGTGCCAGAGGGAATGATAACATGCCAGCATTTGGCGTTCCAATGGGCGAGTGATCTGGCGCAGGCCGAAACTTATGTAGAGGCACAAACGCGAACTGATGCCAGGAAACATCTTTCAGGGGAAGATGCCTTCGTGACTGTGTCAGCGGACGGCTGAGCCAGACGTACCTTGTTCTCATCGAAGACAATCTATGCATGCGCGCTTATCCACTCCTGGGCTCGGACCTTGCTAACAAGTTGATTGAACTGCCATCTTTGCACTCCTCTAATGCGGTGCCGTCTGTTCGCGGTATCTGCGCGCAGAGCGTCTTGCGCGCGTCTAGGTCATCAGTCAACGCTGCCGAATTGGTCGTGATACGCATACGGCCAGTGCCACCTACGGTAGGCCGCCTTTACTGAGACGTAAAGCAGGTGGACGCGTCTCGCTAGCGCTTCCTGATTAGCTATAGTGTGGAGGGTGGTGGTATATACTTCGGACTGTCGTCGTCGCCCTCATCCAGACTTCCTCTACATCGCCACACCTTTGACCCAAACACTCCACCCTCCGCGCGAGCGTACCACACCTGATTCTACCTCTGACTACACCGCCGACCGTCTTCACAATGAAGATTTTCTTCTTCATCGCGCCGCTCTTTGCGGCACTGCTCCTCACCTTCGCATGCGCGTCTGACACTCGCAGTCAGACGCTCGTCAGCGCTTCCACCCTCTCCAACCAGATCTCAGTCATTGTTTCCAGCACTCTGAGCCAGATCTTCGTCAGTGCGGGCAGCGTTAGCAACGCGGCCTCCATCAGCTTCGAGGCCCCCAGCGTGGAACCCCTCTCCACCGCCTCCGTTATCCATGGCCGGGACGCCATAAGCTCGCCCGACACTCGCAGCCAGGCCACTGGTAACACGCCTGGTCCATCAATGACAACAACTCCAGGCTTGACTGTCGCAACTCCACACCCTGTGTATATTCAGCCTTTTTTACTTGCACCCGGCCGTCCCGGTAAATCTGCCGCTACCAGTCGCATTGTCTCGACTGCTCCAGCCCGGTCCTCGACGAAGACTCTCACAGTCTCTTCGACGCCCAGCTCCGACACGGAACCGGCTACGACAAGCACTCCGTTCCCGCAGGAGAGTCTGGTGCCCTCATTGCCCTCAGCAGAACTGGGAACGGCCCTCACCGTGGATTTGAGTCGCCAGCTCCACTCCAATGAAGTCACCACTATGCCGGCCACCCCTTCAAACACAGCAACCCCGGCAGGCCTACACCCTCCCAGCGACATCCGTGTGATCTGCAATTCCTGCTCCACAAACGGCTTGCTCATTGCGAATCAAGGCGGCTGGGACGTCAGCGGGCAAGGACTTCAGAGCGGGTGGATCGACATCGCGATCACGAACTTCAGCGCGCACGCGGACCTCACGATCGTCGGCATCGAGGGCGCGGGGTCCATGAGCCGGGTGCTGGGCACTGAGTTTCCGATCCCCGGCGCCGGCTTCAGAATCCCCGGCTTCGGCAAGGCTGGCATGATTGTGACGCCCGAGATCTACTTGGACTGGGACTTCAGCGACGCGGCGGTGGCCCTCAGCACCGGCTGGGATCTCATCGTCCCCAACGGCGCGCACGTCCTGATCGACTTCGCCGACATCACCAGCTCGGTCGTGGACGGCTTCAGCGAGTTCCGCCTCGACATGCTGCCCTTGGCATCGCGCCAGCCCAACATCACCTCCGTGAACATGACTCTCTCCGCGGGGCTGCGCCTGACTGTCAGCATGGGCCTGGAAAGCAACATTGCTGGCTTGGCTGCTGAGGCCGGCTTGTACTTGGACTTGCCCGTCTTCAATGCTACCGCCACGGGCATCCTCTCCACCGCCTACATGGCGGCCTGTGCGGGAGCCGGCGCGCATCCGGGCGGTCAGCTTGCAGATGCCGCCCTCACCAATTTCACAAGCACTTACGGCAAGATCGTCGAGTTTGGCGCGGCCGTCGGTCTGAGCGCGGGCCTGGAGGTCGGGCTCGCCGTGCCGCTGGCCGACCCGATCGAAACCGCGCTGGATCTTCCCATTATGTCGCGAGGAGTGGACACGGGCTGTTTTGTCTTTGACGAGGGCACCAACCTCCTCGTCAGCGCTGTCGACCAGGTCGAGCAGATCAGGAGGCGGCTGCAGGCTGAGACGCAGCCCAACGCTGACGACCAGGCTGGAGGCGAGGACAAGAAACAGAAGGGAGCTGCTACTGCTCTGTCTCCGGACATGCTCGTTTCTGTGGCGACCGGCGGCTTGGTTCTTGTATCGCTCATCTTCTCCTTTTTGTAGTACTTTGCTTTTTCTTCCGGTGCCAATCGGCTTCGTCCGCGCTACTTTGGAGCGTTGATTCGATGAGGGCAGATCTTGATTAGAGAATCAAATTTCACTACTCACTGTACTCCATAACGTCTTGCGGGATTGAAAGCGACAAGGTGCTCAAAATATTTTCGCCACGTGATGCCCACGTTCAGATTCTGTAGAGTTGTGTTGTGCTCTGTGTCACTTGCTCAGGCGGACGAGTAGAGTCTATGCGAGACCGAATTCATATGTTTCAAACTATCATGACTAATGGATTACGTCCGTCCTGATGAATAGCACTTTTTCCTGCACTCCAACCATGATGCACGCCCGGCCACCACTAGGCCTTTTCCGAGCTCTTCGGCGGCCACTTCTGTCTCCTCTGCGCCCTCACGTACAGGTTTACAGGTCTGATGAGCTGGAAAAAGGGGTCGTACTCGACGGCGTCGTCACCCTCCTTGCTAAAGTGGTACCGGTAGACCAGCTTGGGCAGGAAGATCTTTACCTCCTGCAAAGCGAAGTTGAATCCGATGCACATGCGCGGCCCGGTTGCGAAAGGAATGTATTGGGCCTTGTGCCGGTTCTTGACAGCATCGGTCTCCCACCGGTCCGGGTCGAATTTGGCCGGGTTGTCCCACAGCTTGGGGCTGTTGTGGATGTGGTGCAGGGCGGGGATAACGACGGCGCCCTTGGGGATCTTGTAACCGCCAGGGAGGATCAGGTCAACCTTTGCGGTGCGGCCCGGCTGGAACGAGGGGTTGTGCCGCCTCTGCATTTCCTTGATGTAGTTGACCATGAAGGGGAGCTTGTCCGCGGTATCGGCGTCGAACTGGGTGTCCTCGTCGATGCCTGCATCGATCATCTCCTGAAGAAGGCGCTCCTGCATGCCAGGGTACTGGACGAGCCCGTAGATCAGCCACGAGAGCAAGCTGGACGTGGTGGTGAAGCCGGCGCCGGTGGCAACCACGACAGCGGACGCAAGGTTCGCCTTGGGCAGGTGCTCGCCCTTGTTGTCCACTGCACGGATGGCGTAGTCGATGACACTTGATGCATGCAGCGCGGCTTCGTTAAGCTCAAGATCCTCTGTGGCGCCATTCTTCCTGCATTCGGCGATGGCCTCGTCCAGCAGGACCTCGATCTCAGCCCGGAGATCGCGCAGCCGCTTTGGATCACCGAAAGGAAGTGCGGCGTACCAGTTGCCGCGAGAGGTAATCTTCTTGTTCAGCTCAAGGGACTCTGCAATGTTCATCACCATGCGATGGATCGGGGCGTCCACGCTGGCGAAGTGTCCAAACTCCATGCCCGTCACCAGCTTTCCCACCGCTTCCGAACCAAGCTTCAACATGTACTGATAGACGTTCCAGGCCTCGCCGTTGGCATCCAGTTCGTCGAATACGTCGAATGCCTTCTCAACGGTGCGCTGCATGGTCGGAGCGTAGTGGCGCACTGCTTTGGGCCCAAAGGCGGGAGGTAGGAACTTGTGGGCAATCTTCCAGTTCTCGTTCTCCGTGTCTCCCAAGAAAACGCCGGCCTCTTGGTTTTTGATGCCGTACAGCGGGTGGTCGGGCGTAATTAGCTTCGTAAAAAAGTCGGACTCTGCGAAGACGATGCTGGCCTTGGACGACTGTCAGTTTCGCGTGCCCGTGGTTGTAATGGCCAAGCGCACTCACTATCTCCGGGTCGTTCGTGCTGTAGGTGGTGCGGCCCATGTTGGTTGTCTTGAAAATGGGGCCGTAGTGGTCGAAGAGGCGCTGGTGGTTGCCCAGGTGGTCCGGGTAGACTTCATAGTAGCTGCCGACGAAGGGGAGGCCCTTTGGTTGCGGTACTTCGCGGACCTTCTTTCCATCTATTGATATGGCGATGGGGCCGGGGGTATCTACGATCTCCGAGGTGCTGGCGAGGGTGTGACCCTGGGCCGCGAGGAAGTCGATGCCTGCGGCGGAGAGTATTAAGCGAGAGGGTCAGAAGCGAAAGGGGATTTCCCCATGCTCACCGGACGGCTCAACAATGGCAAACTGGCCAGCCACTGAGTGTCTGAAGGAGTCGAGGGTGTCTTGCACATCGACATCGACGTCGATGGCGGTGCTGGCATCTTCGCCCCACAGGTAGAATTGGTTGGACATGGTGCAGGCCGGCAATGGATGGTTCAGCCAGATGGGAATGGGCGTCGCCGAGGCAGCCCGCGCACTTATACTCCAAGGCGACAACGAAGGGGGAGCAAGACAACTTACCGCGGCGTTGGAAGGGAGAATGGGCGTATATCGGTCGGCTGGGCAGGGTCGGCCGAGCACTGGCGGAGGGTTCACGGCTCTAAGCCGTGCGGTGACGGCATCTCCGAAAAATCGGGACGGAACACGATGCAGGCAGAGCTTTCTCAGCGCGGACCGACTGTGCATCAGCAAGGCCGGCCAATCTGACAGAAGCAAATCGGGGGATGAGTAAGTGCCGAGGGCGGCTCGGCCCGCCAGTCAAAATGCTGCAGAGAAGAGCACTGGCCGCCACCGGCTTGGCCAATCAGGAGCTACGCTTTATCGGGTTACGGCCGTTGTGGTGCTGCTTTGCGTGCGTTACTGCTTCGGCCGATCGCGAGCCAGTGGCCCAGAAAGGGGCCCATCTTTTTGCAATGACGACTTGCTGCGCAGCATGCTGACCATGCGTTGTTATTGCTGAGATAGCGCCGAGGCAGCTGAGCGGCACCCTTGCCACCCTGTCGCCGTAGACTCCCAACGTGCTCAGAAGAAAAAGCGTGCGGACCCTCCTCCTTCTGACTGCATCTGCTGCATCTCTCCAGCACCAGTCCGCACTCCGGGGCCACCGCGATGTCGACAGAAGCAAGAACAGGGCCCGGGGCGCAGTGGAAGCCCGATGTGGAGGTCCCGGTCTACAGCCTGAAAGAAGTGGCCGCACACAAGGAAAAACACGACATGTGGATTGTCGTCCACGGCAAAGGTAGGCTGCCCTGCGCTTCGAGTCTTGACGAGAGACGAGTGCTGACGGCCGCGCAGTGTACGATGTCACAGACTACTTCCAAGATCACCCCGGCGGCGCGGACACGATAGCAGAGGTGGCCGGCACGGACGCAACGGTGGCGTTCGAAGACGTCGGCCACTCAGAGGACGCGCGCGAACTGCTCCAGCCAATGCTCGTCGGCGTGCTCAACGCGGAGGAAGCCAAAGCCAGCAAGCCAAAGAAGGCCGTCCGCGTGGTCAGCCGCGCGCCTGCTGCCGCTCCAGCCAGGCCCAGCGGCGGGAAGGGCGTCTATCTCAGTGCTGCTGTTCTCGCTGCCCTCGTCGCCGTCGGTGCCCGCGTTGCTACCACCACCCGGGCAATGAACCACCCGCTCCTCCGCCGTCTGCCCAGCCTCAGCTCCCGCGCCGGGCCCAACGACTTCTGGACCGGAGTTCTCCTCAGCACCGCCGCCTTCATGGTCGTCGGCACCTGCACCGTCCAGCGCGTCTCCAAGCTCTTCGCCATCAACAGTGGCTTCACCCGTTACCCTGCGCACTTCAAGGCCGCCAGCGCCGCTCCCACCCGCCAAGTCACCGGCTTCCTCGCACCGCAGGAGTACAAGAAGCTGCCGCTCATCAAGATCGACCAAATCTCCCCCAACACCGTCCGCTACACCTTCGCCCTCCCCACTCCCACCACCATCCTCGGCCTCCCCATCGGCCAGCACGTCACCATCCGCGGCAGCACTCCCGACGGCCAGATCCTCTCGCGCAGCTACACCCCTACCTCGAACAACAGCGACCCGGGCAAGCTTGAGCTGGTCATCAAGATCTATCCGGACGGCCTGCTCACCGGGCAGTGCCTCGCCAACCTGCGCGTCGGCGACCAGGTCGAGTTCCGCGGGCCCAAGGGCGCCATGCGCTACCGCAAGGGCTGGGCCGCGCGCATCGGCATGATCGCCGGTGGCACCGGCATCACGCCCATGTACCAGCTCATCCGCGCCATCTGCGAGGACCCCACCGACCTGACCGAGGTCAGCCTGATCTACGCCAACCGGAGCGAGGAGGACATTCTGCTGCGCGACGAGCTTGACCGGTTCGCCCGCCTGTACCCGAGGAATTTCAAGGTCTGGTACCTGCTGGACCACCCCTCCGAGAACTGGCTGTTTGGCAGCGGATACGTGACCAAGGAATTGATGGCGGAGCGGCTGCCCGCGCCCGAAAATGGCTCCAAGGTCCTGCTCTGCGGCCCGCCTGGCATGATCAAGGCGGCCAAGGGCAGTCTGGTGCAGCTGGGCTTCCAGGCACCGGGAGCAGTAAGCAAGATGACTGACCAGGTCTTTACTTTCTAAACAGCGAGGAGTTTGATGGAAGGGCCGTGGATGGGCAAAAAGGAGCGGGGCTGCACTGGGTTCTTTGATTTTCTTGAAAAACTTAGCATGATCGGCGTTTTCCTCCATGGCTTAACTCGTCTTCCACGGGGAATGTGTGTTTATATTGCATTCAGGCGAGATCTTGCATAGAATGGTATACCTCAGTCATTTTTAGACAGTCCAATAGAAAGATAATTTGTAGAATTATCATCTCTGACGCACATTTGTGGTTCCAATAAGTCTATCCGCGGACAACGCAGACAGCGGGAAAACAATGAAGACATAAATAGTTTCTGCCGCTATCACCAAATGCCCGCATTTTGAGAAGCTTTTCAGTCTGCAATCGGCAGCTGTTCTTCCTTCAGTTCTCCACTGTTATGGCGGTAATTGAATGAAGATAGCATAGAAGTAAAACGCCCGACGATGTAAGGATCGAGGCTGCCGACAAACCTACCATTCCACCATGGGAAGGGGGAGGTATTTCGTATGCACCGCAGGGAGCTACACTTTGCCACTCTTCCGCTTGCCCACTTGCCAACGGCGGGTCGCACCCGGTTATCTCCGTCCGTGACTACTGCATGCCGCATAAGCCAAGCGACGCTGACTGTACTAGCGCCAACCCACATCGCCCGAGTGGCGGTCTAGAGATCTACCAAATACCGCGGACTCGGGTCCGACCTGCTGCTCGCCCGACGCTTATACACATCGAGCCGAGTAATGGGCATGCTTATCCATCACCGAGAATGAGTAGCCAAGGTTCAGCAAAGCGGCCCTCGGCTCACTCAGTTTCGGCCATCGTCCATCTCGGGAGTATATCATGCTCAGAATTGCCTTCAATATCTGGTATTCGTCGATTGCAGAACCAATTTCCGGCAACATTTCCCTTTGTCCCCTCCAATCCCTCATTCCTCCAACATGTCAACGACCTGGAGTGTGCCTGACTCGTACAAAGCGAGACCCGTGGCCATCCTGGGTGGAGGGGTTCTCGGCCGCCGTATTGGTAAGCCAGACCACTGCTTTGTGCGGAATTCACAGCCAATTGACAGCTCAAAGCATGCTGCTGGGCTTCTGCGGGCTACGCTGTCCACATCCGCGACCCCAGTCCCCAGCAACGAGAAGATGCACTTGCGTATGTGCGAGACAATGTCCTCTCGTATGCTCAAGTAACCGGCTGCGAGAATCCAGGATCCGTGTCTGTGTTCGAAGATCTCCCGCGCACCGTGGCGAATGCCTGGCTAGTTTTCGAGGCTGTCCCCGAGAGGCTGCCCATCAAGATTGACACTTTCGCCGATCTCGAGACGCACGCCCCGGAAGATGCAATCTTGTGCTCCAACTCCTCGTCGTACAGGTCGAGCGAGATGCTCGACAAAGTGTCAGATGCCACCAAAAAGCGAATACTAAATACGCACTACATGATGCCTCCGAACAACCGCCTGGTCGAGCTGATGACTGACGGCCACACCGAGCCGGCAATTTTCCCTTTTCTGGTCGAGCGGCACCAGGAAGCCGGTTTGAGGCCTTTTGTCGCGATGAGGGAGTCAACCGGCTTCATCTTCAACAGAGTGTGGGCGGCGATCAAGCGCGAGTTCATGATGATCCTGGACGAAGGCGTCTCGACGCCGACCCAGCTAGACGAGGTGTGGAAAACCATGTATGGAACGCCGCAAGGGCCGTGTGAAATGATGGATGGTGAGCCTTCCCTTGCTGTATGCTGAGGAGAATGACTGAAGTACTAAACCACCAGATGTTGGCTTGGACACTGTAGCGTTCATCGAAGAGCACTACATCAAGGAGCGTGGTCTCCCCTCCTCGCACCTGGACTACTTGAAAAGCAATTACGTCTCTCAAGGGAAACTGGGCGTGAAGAGCTCGAAGGGCGGCTTTTACCAGCATGCGCGTGACGCCACAGCCGCCAGCAAATCCGACCGTCCAGGCATCCTCGTGCTTGATCTCGGATTGTCCCAACCTCTGAATGGTGTAAAGAGCTACGCCGACATCTTAACCCGCGGGCGCGTTCTCGAGATTTCTCCCGATGGCAAGACCGTGAAGACGCTGGTGTCGGGGCAACGACTCCCCGATGGCGTCATCCTGCACGCGCCCAGTCAACGCCTCTTCTGGACCAACATGGGCAATCCATCCGCCGATGATGGCCACATCATGTCCTCGAAAAGAGATGGTTCAGACATCAAAGTGGTTGTTCCGCCCGGCCGCATCCACACTCCGAAGCAGATCGCCCTGGACCCCGCATCCGACAAGCTCTACATCTCCGACCGGGAAGGCCTGAGGGTACACCGCTGCAACCTTGACGGCAGCGACTTGGAGACCGTCATCCAAACTGGTGATCCAGAAAACAAGGAGCATCGCGCAGACCATATGAGGTGGTGCGTCGGAATTGCCGTCTCTCCAAGCCTTGGAAAATTCTTCTGGACGCAGAAGGGCGCCTCCAAGGGCGGGGAGGGTCGCATCTTCTGCGCTGATATCGCGATGCCGGCCGGTGGCACTGCGGCAACGAGGACTGATGTCCGATGTCTCCTGGAAGGGCTACCGGAGCCGGTGGACCTCGAATACGATGAAGCGTCGGGCTTTCTGTTCTGGACTGACCGCGGAGAAGTGCCGTTTGGCAACACTCTGAACAAGCTCAGAGTAGGGCCTTCGTGCAACGGCATCCGCGGGGAAGCCGAGCACGAAATCATTGCGCAGAATTTCGACGAGGCTATCGGGTTGAAGGTCGATGTCGACGCAGGCTCGTACTACGTGGCGGACATTGGCGGGACTATATGGAGATGCGGTCCGCGCAGTGAAAAGGAGAAGGTCTACGAAGACAAGAATTGTGCATTTAGTGGGCTTGATTTGGTTCGATAGATCATGTTGATCGTGATTTGGTGCCCGGTGACCAAACCGAGTCCTAAAAGCCCAAGGTAGATTAAGTTGTCTTTCACCCTTCCAAAAGAGCAGTAAAAGTCTTCATACCTCGCCTCGACAGTACCGTTCTAGCGCGAGTAGCGCTCAAGAGAGGGAGGGGGTGTCGGCAACCAGCATCTGCTTCACATACCGTCCGGTGGCAGCTGTGGCGGACCCTTCGTGGTAAGGAGGCCCGCACGTGTCTTGGGCCGGAAAAAAGCCGGCTCTGAGCGCGCTTGCAGCAAATAAGTTATTCACCGCCGATGTGGCTTGCCGCTAGCCAAGTTCAGCCAACCGTATTTACGTCGGGATGGGGCGCAATCCGAGAATACGCCCCCAAAGTCAGGGGCGCCCCCGCGCAGGTCCAATAGGATGCACAAGTGGTTTAAGCGAGCCCGTGCCCTGTTGTCAAAGGTCCTCAAAGCTGGTAGATAAATACATTAAGGCACAGTGTACTGGTGCAAATGCAGGAGATATACACGACAGGTAACAAGGCAGTGCCACATTATACCGCCCACTAATCCAATCTATATTACCGGCGCTCAGCAACTGCCTTCGGCTTCGAAGCTCCGTGAAGCCCTTCTCAGCGTGACTGTTAATAACATTTCGACCAGCCAGCAGTAGCGACCGACAGAGCACCTCCACAACAAGAGGTATATGCTGTCCAGACAGGAATTGACCAGACACCGGCGGTCTCCACCTCAGCGCCCATGGCAGCTGCACTGCATGCGCCAATCGCAGAAGTGTATGCCAAGCCAACAGTGCCCACGCAAATACGGCACGTGGTGGGGTTGGACGAAGTGGAGCAGTCGCCAAGCTGTGCTTGGTGCTTCGCTTCGGCCTCAGCAAGAACACGGCGGTGCTCGGTCTCGCCGTGGACCTGACGTTTCTCAACATCCTCCGCAGCCAGGGAGCAGGTCAGAGGGAGGCCGGGGAAGGCAGCGTCAAGCTCCTCCAAGATGGTATTGAAGATGATTTCTTTGGAAGCGGTATCGAGGACCGAGAGATTGTACTCGGGCAGCTTCGGAAGTTGCGAGGTTTCGACTGCAGCAGCCGCCGCCGCTGCAGTGCCCACGGAGAGCAGCATGATGGCGAGTTTTGGAGCGAGCATTTTGGTTCAAAAGGTGAATTTGATGGATGCGCAGGCTGTGGCGAGGAAGACTGAATGATTTGGTGATGGTGCAACAGATGCTAAAGTGCCCGAACAGAGCCTTTTATACCCTGATACGGTTGATGGGGTGTTCCGGAGCCGACACTACTCTCCAGCGGTCAGGGTCAGCAACATTGACGTGAACCATCATCCCATGAGTTTGGGTTTGGCATTATATGCCTGGGCAAACTAATCATACCAAATTGAGCTGTAACTGCGCTTGGCGTTGCTGTCATTCACGTAGGTAGACCATGGGGGTCAAAGCTTGGAGTCAAGTCGACACTGACCCTAATTTCGATTCCATCTCATCAATCCGTTCTTCTACACTGCTGACACACAATCACCACATGTCAAATTGTCATCAAGTATTTCCATTTTGATGTCGAAGCTCACTTCGGCATTGGAAAACAGTAAGACGCCGTTGTGTGATTGGGGGCGTTGTTAGCAAGTCTGACTGGTAGACGATGCCTACAGATTAAACTTGACTTAAGCATAATTTTAAGCAAGACTCCGCGGAGATATTCATGTGGCCAGAGCAAATACAAGCCTATCTCTAACTGCCTTTGTTAGATATAGTGTTCGCCAAGCACGTAATGAGTCGGTGATGCCAAGCCCGTGACTCGTACTCGGTATCCCTCGAATCGCAGGACGTATATGTATACGACCAATGAACCCAAAGTAGCTATTCCCGAGACCCTTGGCGGAGAGCGGTGACAGAGATGCCACCATCACTTTAACGTTGAGAACCCCTTATACGAGCGGGATGAGTAGTAGACCGCGTGTTTACGAGATGACTTGTAGACCGAGGCCGAAGAACAGCTAGGCAGACTTCGCACGCCAAGCCTTAGGACAGCCCAAACCCCCACTTAGTCTGGTTGCACAGGATCAGAATATTGGTTTCAGAGCATGAGCGGTCTGGAAGCAAGCACTTGCGTACTAAATCGATAGCAGCTCGATAGAGGTGATGGCGGCCAAGAGCCCGCGGCGAGCCGTTCACGGGGTAGACTGGATCGGAGGGGGTTGAAACTCGGATGGGAGTTTGTCAAACTACTATTGTATTCTGGAAGCGCGGATACACAGACCAGAGACGATGTATAAAATGAGCAGCACCCCGTCCATCTCGATGAACAGCACCACAGCCTCAACAGCGAAGACAACGACACACACATTTTCATATCCGGGACACCGCAAAATTCCACTCAATTCTAAAATGCCTTCTTTCCAGATCATCATCTGCGCCATTCTGGCCATCAGCGCTCCGCTGGCCGCTGCTTCCCCTCTTCCGGAACCTGAGCTCGAGGCTCGCCAGAGCCTCTCAGCCATCAGGTTCTGGGTAAACAGTGACTACAGCGGAGCGTGGGCTGACCTTTCCATCACCAGTATCGGCAAATGCGGTAAGTATCAATATATCGGTGGAGCTTCTCAGACCTTTTGGGAGTAACAACACTCAGAGCAACTCCCAACCGCTGTCAAGGATAAAGTCAGCTCCTTCAAGCTAGGGCTTTACAACTGCCGTTTCTATGAGTAAGTTCTCATGCTCGTGGGGGAGTTTCAAGTATTCTTCGTTTCTCACGACAGCATTAGGCACGACAACTGCCAGGGTGCGAACCAGTGGTTTGACTCTGACCACACCAACCTGAGGATCGGCGGCACTTGGGGCTACACGGGGTCGCAGAATGATGAGCTCAGCAGCGCCATGTGCTGGCTCAAGACCGCTTGAGTACTGCTTCGTTGCTAACTTTGCGGTATATGCGGCAACGCTGTGCTCTGCGGGATTTCAGGAGTAGATTTGTCATTCTCAGCTCTATCAGTTATTATCATCTTTAGACTTAATCCTAGTGCTGCAATCTAAACAATTCCACTAGTACTAGCTGACCTTTGCATTTACGTATACATTTCTTCGATTCACGAGATGCAGACTGATGGACGATGATCGTGCGTCGTGCGCCTCACTGAAAAGGGGCTCTCATCAGTTTCAATGCGTACGCCGTGTCGTCAGGGCTAGCTTTCGCCTCCACCGACCTTTTTTTTTTCGCCGCTACTGGAGGCTCATGGCTGCGGTAGCGGTGTGGCAACAAGAGCCTGCATTGCTTTCTACCGCTTTGCTGATGCGCCGAGCGATGCTAGCGGCCTCGCGCACCGGGAGGCATAGCCTTGCTGCGGCTGCTTCAGAACGGTGTCGCCGTGTGATTTGTCGCCACCTTGGCAATGCTGCTGCCGCAGTGAGCAACTGTAGCTTCGTCGTTGCCAGTGTCAACTTTCATCACTCTTTCATTGCTATCCGCGATCCTTCTGTTATCGCTCAAAGGGTGGAATAGATTCAATATTTAACCTTGACGAGCTTTGGTTATAGCCACTGTCTTCATGAAGTTATCAGTACTGTCAAATCGAAACATTGGACAAGAGTTTGATTTCCGCGAGAGAGAGGCCCTTGTGGCATTACTTTCGCATATGGCTTAGCGAATCAAAATCGTGCATGCTGTGGAGCAGGTGCAAAGCACTTCGGCTGGCAGCGGGGAACAAGGGTTATATATGCGGGGTCAGGCATGCATCAGCTGAAGGTCTGGTAGAGCCATTCTGTGGGGCGGCGCTTCAGATCGCATATATCTCTATATCTTATCTTACATTGCTATGCGGGCGTCCAGTGATGAAGAAGGGCGTGCTAAGTGGCTTTGGCCGGGGCGCGAAGCCCGACTTGCTGACATGCCCCTGGCTTTTCAGGCCACAAGCCTCTCGGCAAAAGACGATTAGGCTGCTTAAGCATTGCGGAGCAGCCCCGAAAACGGCATCTGAAGTGCCACGATCGGGGGAGACTAATGCATGTCAGCAAAACACCTGTAGCTACCCCTGTCATGGCCAGATCCAGCCCATTTTGAATGGACGGTATATAAACTGTTCTGAAACCTTCAAAAATCAAGTAAAGGGCTTGAAGGTTTGCCATATCTGCCAAAATGTGGGTTCTCCGGGGCTTCTATCTACTCCTTGCTGCCACTCGCCACATACCTACGGCCAGAGCTGCGCTGCACTACCCAAATGCCCTCATTTCTCGCATGGAACACCTGCTGGTTGATACGGACGGCTCATTCAGATCTGGCTTCAAGGACGCCATCAACCCCTGCACGAACTACGTTTCAGGTGCCCAAACGTTGGGGCGGCAGACCTCTGCACAGTGGCTCCGTGTTGCCTTCCATGATTTCGTCACGGCCCATGTTGACGAGGGCACTGGCGGGATCGACGCGTCCATCGGCTTCGAAACTCTCCGAGCAGAAGATTCCGGGTCCGCATTCAATGACAGTTTCGCCTTCTTTGCTCCGTTCGTGGATGCGCAAACTTCCAGTATAAGCCATCCAGCCTTCCCCGTCGAGGGCCGTGGCATGTGCTAATGTCCTTGCAGTGGCCGACCTCGTAGCCCTCTCTGTAGTGACTTCTCTGGGCCACTGCGGTGGTCTGCATGTCCCGTATCGAGCTGGCCGTATCGATGCCGCGGGCGAAGGGTCGTTCGGCGTTCCCGAACCCGAGACAAGCCTGGAAGAGACCCTGGAAGAGTTTGCCAATGCTGGTTTCAATGCTGGAGATGCCATTGGATTAACGGCGTGTGGGCACTCTCTCGGCCGCGTCCATCACGGCGGGTTCCCCAATGTCGTGCCCGAATCGGCCATAGCACCAAACAACACCGCCGGCGGCGTGAACCTCGACTCCACGCGGGATAAATTCGACATCAACATTGTCAAAGAATACCTCGGCAACTATGGGCAGCGCGGCGGTCCTCTCGTTACCAGTGACAACGTGACTGTCCGCTCGGATCTTCGGCTGTACGAAAGCGACCAGAACAGGACAATGCAAGCGCTCGTTCAGTCAGACGAATACTTCTTTAGTACCTGCGGAGGTCTATTTGAGAGGATGATCAACACCGTTCCGCGCGAGGTCACCTTGTCAGATGTCATCCATCCGATGACGGTGAAGCCGGTGAATTTCACGTTTGATATCATCGACGACCAGATGCTGAGGCTATCAGGAGTAGTGCGGGTGAGCGTCCAAACAGGACTGTTTCGTTCTCCGCGCCACTGACCGACTCCCACAGTATTTGCCCTCAGATAATGCTGCACCGTCGACGCTCGAGGTCTCACTCGCCAACAAAGCCGGAAAGGCTATAGCATCCATTACAGCAAAGGTTATTGAAGAGAAAGGGAGTAGTTTGTGGGGGGCCACAGCTTACTACCCGGTCGTTTTTGACATAAACCTTGCTGGGATTGCTTCTCGCGACAATCTTCCTGGGGAGCTTCAGGTTCGCACAGCATCTCCTCAGACATTTGAGCTGCAACCAGAGCTGTTTTTCATACCATCTCATTCCAGCCGTGGCATGGGGGTAAGTGTGGGGGCTGTCATAGGTGCTGCTGCACGGTCCCATAACTCAACTCTGAAGGTAGAGAGTGTGGAAGCCGTAGTCATGGTGCCGGTATCCCAGACGGGAACACTGGCACCGAAGGTCGTGAAGCATGAGTTGAATCTTGAAAGAGATCAAGATATTGGCTTATACTCTATATTCAAGGGGAACCTAAGCGACGATTTGGCTTTCAACCTGCAGACGACCGTTGATATCACGGCAACTTTTTCAGACGGCACTGTCTTGCAAGATAGTTACAACAGATTTGCAGGACCGTAGAGCATCCTGAAGTTTTCTTCGTCAAAATGCCTTCATAGAGCCAGGATCAAAATTTTCAGGGAGATATGGAGCTGGAGCCTCATTCAAATACGAATACCTTGGTTGTCGAACAAGCTCGTGAGATGCTTGCTGCTCATGTACTGTACCACACAAGTGAGCCGGGAATATGGAAGGTTTGAATTACAGACAAATGCCCATGGCGACTTTGAGGAAAGCCATGCGGATACAATTCGTTTGCGCTTCGTTATTAATTTGGGTCTGTACGACTGCTTCAATTGGCCACGGGCGGTTATATTAGAACTCGTTCACCAGCCACAAGGGAGGGTATTGCATTGTAGAAGAAAAAGATATCAGGGGTTGGACCATTTATCTCGCAATCAAGAAATGTTATTAAAGATTAAGAATAACGTGTTTAATAAGAAGGCCATTAACCCATCAACATCTACTCATATCCTCAGTCAGTTGCGTCAGACAACGCCCGTACATGTATGATTGCTCAAGCAACCTTGACGACGAGGGCGAGCGGCGCACAGCTGTATGCATCACCGCCGGTGACTGTGAATTTCATATTCTCTTTTTCAAGCGCGGCAGCACCGGCGTCCGGATCCTTGACAAGGAACACCTTGTTCAGTTGTCCCTTGATGCCGCAGAAGAACGGCCAGAAGTAGTTGCCGGCCGCATCAATGGCCATCAACATGCTGACACCTTCCGCTTCGACGGGGGCCAAGGTGATCAGCTTGGCACCATTGGGTAGGTCGTCCCACTCGGCAAGACGGAGACGGGACGCACCGGTGGAGGCCATGACGGAGGGGTAGTAGTGAAGGAGGCGGGAAGAGATGTCGCCGAGGATGGTCTTGCTCTCACTATCACCAGCCAACGAGCCAGAGGTGAAGTTTGAGAGGTCGGTGCTATCGCCGATGATGGAAAGAAAAAGATTACCATTAATGCCAGGGTTGATGGCGAGGGTGTTGGTCGTGTCGACGACGCGGAAGGGAGTGAGCGTAAAACCAGAGTCATCGTCCGTGGAGGTCGAGTTCAGAGACGTCGAGTTGGTTGTGCTGTTCGTCAAGAAAAGCTGGGGGAACACGCCAGAGGTGGAGTTTGTCGTACTGTTGGTGCTGGAAAGCTGGGGGAAGTCCGACGAGTCGGTCGCGTCAGCGCTGCTGTTCGTGGACGTGAGCTGAACGAAGCCAGAGTGCGTCGAGTTTGTGGTGCTGTTGGTGGTAGTCAGCTGAGGGAAGTCCGAGTCGGCGGTGTTGCTATCCGATGGCAGGGTCCGATCGGCGTTCGTGGGAGTGGGCTCAGTGACCGCGGAAGTGGTGGTCGAATTGGTCAAGGTCGAGTTGCTGGCCGAGAGGGTGCTATTTCCGTAACCGTATGGGCTTTCGATGGTCTCTCCGTCGCGGCGGACGCGTCTGTTGTATCTGACCTGAGCGAACGCCCCCTCCTGGTTCTCCCGAGCGGCCATTGCATAGAAGGCGCCGGTCTGAACGTCCTTGTACCAGATGACGCCGGACTTGACAATGCCAGGCCACGTATCCCAGGCGAAGTTGCCGTTGGTGAAGGCCCACCTCCCGCGGAACCGGGCACTGTTATATATATTGGCCCACACGTCAAATCTTGTGATGGCATTCCTACCATACGCCACGCCGACGACCTGGAGGTTGTAGACTCCCCACATCTGCCCGTAGCTGGGAACTATTTCCGAGTTCGGGGCGCTGGAAACAGGGCCGGGGTTGATGACGAAGGTGCCTTGACCGTCCCAGCTCACGAACGTGCGCGTCTCGGCTCCGTACATGTAAAGCATGAAGATCGACTTTGGGTTACCTCCCCACGGATCTCCTGCCCACCTCCAAATGTTGTTTGTATCGATGATCAGCCGGTTGCCGCGGACGATATTGCCGGCAGCCCATCCAGTAACGTCCCTATCAGCGTATACCATTGAGAGGATGATGAAAGGGCTGTTCATCTGTGCAGTGTGTGTTTCATATTCGTAGCCAGCATCAGTGCGCTGGTTCGCCCAGATGCCCTTGGCCCAACAGTTCGCATCCCGGCGGGCGGGTGCATAGGCGACGCCCACACACCCAGAGATTGTTCCGCACCAGTTGATGCAGTCATCGAAGGTGCTTTGGATGCTGGTGCTGATATCATTGTTGGGAGCATCGCTGTGGCACTTGACTGCGTAGGTATTCGAATTCGTATCGGTGTAGGTGGTTCCGTCGGCGGCGGGACACTTGAGGCTGAGGTCTTCAATAGGAGGCGGAGTCGCAATGGGCTCACTGCTGGTGGTTGTGCTCGAGCTTTCGCCACCAGAGCCTCCATCGCGGCTTCGGCCGATACAGCCACTGGCAAGGGCCGGAGATGCCCATTCATTCAAAGTCCATCCAGGCGTGTCGCTAATGTCGAGGCGGAGCTCGTTGGTCAGGGCGATAGACCAGTCAATGCCTTCACACTCGTCGCTCCCGAATTGGTTCTTTTCGGTCCCAATATCCACTTCGAGAGTCGCCTCGGCGGTAATGGCGGGGATATCAGTGAGGTTGATGCTCTTTTCAAACCTGCCGTTGAGGATGTTGATGCCGAAACTGATAGTGACAGGCAGGCCGAGTGCAGCTTTGGCGCTAAGCTCTCCGTGAGCCTCGAACTTCTTTGTAAGTTGCGGCGACCACCCGCTCTGGGAGGACTTTGACTTGTCGACGAAATCAAGCGTGGCCTGGAAGCTCGGCCAATTCAAGCTGGCACCGGTGATTAATTGTCCCTCGGCTTCTACCGAGAATGTAGCCTGAGCACCCAGGACAAGCTGGGGCCCAAGGCTGACGATGCCCGGGATGGACCAGCCGGGGAGACCCTTGACAAAGAGGTCCTTGCGGATCGTCTTCTCCCATTGAGCAAAGGCATTGACTCCAAGGAAGACGCCGGCATACATATTACCAGAAATACCGATGCTGCCCTTCTTCAGGCCCGAAAGAGGGGTGGCACTGATGGAGCCGGTGGCCACGACCTTGCCGCGAACACCACAGTCGACACACCAAAGCTCGATGCCTGGTTCAGGGTCAGCCTCTCCAAGCAGTTCTCCTTGGATCTTTTCCAGAGCCGCTTCAGAGGCCCTCCACTTCTCTCCGCCCTTGTCGGGTGTGTAGGTGTAGAACTTGAATCCCTTGCTGCCCCATGGCGAGTCTTGTTGGACCGAGGCGGGAGGGCCCATGTTGACGGGCAGAGTGAGAGAGTTACTGTAGTTTCCGGTTGCAATAAAGACGGCAAGCTTGGCTACTTGGGTGACTACGGCGATGCTGGTGGCGACAACGGCCTTCACGACAGTGACGACCACTTCGGCGGCCTTCTTGACAACCTCAACCACCACAGCTGCCACGACCTTGGCCACGGCGACGACTACATTAACGACGGCCTTTGCCACGCTCTTGATGGCGCCCCACAGGCTCCAGCGCTTCTGCAGAGTCCGCACCTGGAGGCCGGTCTCGGTCACTTCAGACTCGACGCCGGCAGCGGCAAGGACGACCTGCTGACTAGCGCCGTTGGCGGAGTAGTATCCAAGAGCATCGTCGAGGGCCTTGTCGAAATTGGTGCCGCACGCAACCGCAGGAAGGTCATCCAGGAAGGAGGAGCTGGGGCTGCCACAGCTCTCGGTTCCATCATCCGACGAGGTGCCGTTGTCGGTGTTGTTGCGCTGCTCAATCTTACCGAAGTCCACGTCCATATTCTCGTAGATATCGGCAAGCTCGACGGATTCACCGGGCGCGCTGAAAGTCATGGCTCCCATGTCGAAGGCGACAGAGCTGGCCAACCAGAAGGAGTTCTGCGCGCCATTCCCGCAGCTCCTCTCGCCCGTGATGAGCAGGATGGGCGCTTGGCCGGGCCACTCCTGCGCCGCATGAAGAAAGGGGGTATTCTCGGTAAAGCGGCCGTGTAGACTACCGCCAGCGCAGCTGCCGTCCTTGATGTAGATTGAATGGTCGAGCACGATGGAGGGGTACTTGTAGTCAATCGTCAGGCGGACGGTGACAGCGCCGGAGTCCTCGTCGTCCATGGCATCGTCACCGCCATTGTACCACAGCTCGGCAGTAGGATCGGGAGTCAGGACCTTGAGGCCGCCCATGTTGATGCCCGGCGGCGCAACAGGACCGAGAGTGGCGAGAGGCGGGCTCTCCAACGTCATGACGGTGGCCATCATCGACTCAGCTGCGCCGGGCTCGAGCGGCTTGTCCGCCACTGTCGGGAATTCGAAGATGTCCTTGGCGGCCTTTTTGACCACGGCGCCCCAGACGTGGGAGACCGACACCGGGGTCAGGAGCTCGCTCTTCAAGTAACACGAGGGTGCCACGTATGAGAGAGCAACGCAGCCAGCATTCTTGTCGCACGCCTGGAGACATTCCTCGAAGGTGGGTGTGTCGAGCGCCTTGAAGTCGCCGCCAGCATAGTCAATGGCACAGAGGATCTCGTACGTTCCACCAGTAGACATTCCTGCAGTGGTGCCATTGCTGGCGGGGCAGCGGATTGGCGTGTTCGTGGCGGTCGCGGCGGCTGTTGTCGCTGCAGACGTGATGGTGGATGAAGATGCGTCGGTGTCTGATGGGATCAGCTTGGCGGTCCACACGTGTGCAAGCGAGACGGCGTCGTTGAGTGTGTTCTTCTTGTAGCAGGATCCGTAGACGTAGCTCACGTCAATGCAGCCAGGGGTCGAGGCGCAGTCTTCAATACAAGCTTCGAATGAACTGGTGGTGGAAGAACCCATGTCGCCGCCGCTAAACAAGGCACGTTAGTTTTTGCTGTAGATGGTGCGGGGAGATGGAATGCGTACGCGTAATCGACTCCGCACTCAATCAAGAAAGTCCCCTTAGCAGAGGTATACTTCAGCCCATTGCTGGCGCCATCCTGACAGGAAAGAGAGGTGGAAGGGCTCGTGGTGGTGCCGCCATTTCCCGTGCCGGTGGAGCTGCTGGACTTCCTGCGCGCGGTCCAGACAGCTCCGTTGTCGGCGGCCGAGGTGAGCGTGTTCTTTTTGTAGCATGCATTAGGCCAGACGAAGGACACGTCCACGCAGCCGGCGGTGGTGTCACAGTCGTTGACACATTCCTCGAACGAATTGACCCAGCTTGTTCCCATGTCGCCGCCGCTTCAACGTGTGTCAGCAGCATGTCCTTCAAGCTCCCTGGCGCACTCACGCGTAATCCTTGGCGCAGAGGATCTCCCATTGCGCATTTGTAGCCTGATAGACATGGCCGTCGCTGGCGTTGTCCCAGCAAGAGAGTCCGGCGTTTGCGCGTTTGGCGGGAACTGCGGTTTCGGAGGGCAAAGGCGCCGGGACGGCAAGAGAGCGTGCGGCCAGAAGGCCCAGAATGAGGGTGGGGTTGTAGAGAAAGGACGCCATGGCAAAGGATGGCAGAATCAATGGCTGGAAAGACTGGCGTGGGCCAAACGGCTCCACAGGGGAAGGAGGATGCAGAGAATGTCCCAGGAATGCCCTGGCCGTGGGTGAAGCGGGGATTCGGCATCTTTATAACACAACTGCAGCGGCGGCTGGAATGAGGCCATCTCCACAAGGCAACCCTCTACCGGACAAGCGAGACGGCGTGGCCGAGTCCATCTCATGGGCTGTTGTAGAGTCTGGCACCACGGCGAAGGTGGTGGCAGCCCGCCTTCAGCCCCGCTCGGGCCTGGGCGAAACAGAAAGGCGATGGGACAGGAACCGCAGCCGAAATCGCGCAGTCGGCAGTCCCGAAGCGGACAACGAGACGGAATCTTCCTCAGGGGCGAGGCTTGGCAATCTGGAATGAAGTTCGGGCGCTGTGTTGCGGCTGAGAGGCGGTGCTGTGGCGAGCTACACCGGCGGGCGGCGGGCGACGAGGCCGGGCGTCGCGGTGGCCAGCCGCGCCGGTCCGCTCGCATGGCCATGTTCTGCCATGGCTGCAGGCCCGGAGAGAGCAGACGCGTACGGGTCGCGACTTGGCCAATGGACGCGAGTGCCGGCGCCTTCGAATGTTGCTGCTGGCGGTTCGCGATACAGGCGACGGTGCTGCGAGTGTTGTTCACTCACGCGTGGCTTGCCGTATTCACATGGCTAGCGCCGGATCTCCCTAGCGAAATCTCCCCGCTGCACGCAACGCCCGAGCTACCGGAGGAGAGCGGCAGCCAGCTCTTGGCCTCCGGCTCTGTCGTGAAGCGGCGGAAATGCGAGTCGTTGTGGTGTGCAGCGCTGCGTGACTGGAGGAGAAGGACGGGTGCTCGGCCGGCAAATGTTGTGTAAGCACAGCGGGCGGAATGTCGAGCCGTCTGCACACAAGATTCCAGCAAAGCAGGAAGACCGCATGGGCTGTGGTCGCCATCGGTGCGATGGGAGGAGGCTAAGCTCGTGGCGGGCGGGCGGGATGGATAGTCCTTCATCCAGAGCGGCCCTACTTACTGGGCGCCGAGAGGTGAGCGCCGGGTAGTGGTGCAGTGAGGGCTGCGAGGTATGCCGTCTCGTGGCCTCCCCACCGCCAGCCCTTTGTCGCCCACATCTTTCGACTGCTCAGCAGTACGTCACTCGCACTCTCGCTTTTCCCAAGGCTTCTGCGGTCTATCAGTCCTGGTGCGCGTCGTTTTCTCTTCATGTGGAGGCTTGCCGAGACGGTAGCGTACCATCGACCTGGTGGATTAGCCTCAATGTCTCCTGGAATCTTCCGCAAGTCACCTTGCCTGAACTACGCTACGAACCCTCCTGTGCGCGCCACTGCAACCCGTCGGGCTCCAGTCAACCAGTTACAACGCAATATGAGCACGCCGAATCGGCTTGCGGGAGTCAGTGGTCATTACTCAGTCTTCCTCGCCGGCGCACAGCAGCGGCCTTCCTTCATCCTCTATTAAGAAACTGCCTAAAGCTCCGCCTGATGCATTATGGCAGAAAGGCCTACCAAGTTTCTATTGCCCCAGTCTGGAACACATATGCAGATCAAATTTAATGAGTTGATGCGCTGGTTGGCGGCTCAATCATTAATCGACTAGCTAAAATACCGACAAACCGAACAGTCTTTGCTCGGTCGACAGAACATGGCGGAAAATGAGTTTTCTGGTTGCGGAGAAGAACCACTCCATGGACAGAAAAACGTCACTCGAGAAGAGGAAAAGAACTCTAACACCAAAGCGTCTCGGGACGGCAAAAAACCTAGAAATGGATAAGCCGCCGTACCATGCGAAAAGGGATATTGAGCATGGGACGCATGGCAGTGGGAATAGGTCAAAGGCAGAGCCGTTCACTTTGGGAGATGGTTTCAGTAGGCAGCAGGTTTAGCTCGAGCATGCGAACGACCAGGTACTTAAGAGCCGCCATCTTCCCGTCATCCACAAGTACACTGCCCATCGGGAACCCCGTTTGGAGCGGTTCCATCGGTTTGATGGCGAACATGGGTGAGCAATAGACAGCCCAGATGAGAATTCCTGAATTTAATGTAGCGCCTCCTGGCTTATTTTAGATCGTGTAATTTCACCAAAGGCCCTATGCGGATAACCATTTAGTTCGAACACCATCCACGGTACGGTGATCTACTGGAGAAAATGAAGTAATATAATCGGCGCATTTGAGCGAGACAGCATGCTCGCTGCTGCAGCGGAGTCCTTCCAGAAGAATGAGCGGATAGCTACACTGCACGGTTGAAAAGCTCTTCACTCAATGCCACAGACGGACATGGTTTTGATAAAACCGGAGAAAGAAAGTTTCGCTCCACGGCGCTCATTGAGCCATAAAGACACCATATCCAAGCATGACTTAACCGCCGCCATGGCACCCTAAGCAATTGTAATGACATGGCCGCGTCGTTGAGCCCTCGTCTCGGTCCTTGAAGAATGACCTTGGCGGTTCTAGGCGTCGGTCGCTCGAGCGATGGCGGCTGATGTCACGGACAGGTATATTATCTGATCATGCCAGAATAAATCCTCAATTGGGTTCATTCCAGCACCTCATTTGCTCTCAAAGGAGGCCTGCGTTGGCATGGCGCAGTAGGTACGCTTACCGTCGTTACAGCTGATGCCCCCTGAAATTTTGTGGAAGCCAAGCTGCCGTAACAAAGTGGGGGTCGCTTTCCTTGATTGATGAGTATATACAAGAACGTGAAGAGAATATATGTTCCATGCAGGCCGCATACCAGCGACGCTACGTACCATGTTGAATGTTGCATATGAGATTGCTCTTATTCGGCGTTCGGCGCCAATGCTTCCCACTCCTTGACCGCCACACCGCCGTATTGCTCTCCACTTCCTGACGCACTCAATATGGCTCGGATGGAAACGGTGTTGATTTCAGCAAATGAGACCTCTTCTGGATCATCAGTAACGTCGAGCGGGTATGCCGTCGAGTTGGAAACTGGTTCCCATGCTCCGTCTGAGTTCTTGAACTCCACATGCCAGCTGGACGGCGGCGGTACACCGACGTCGGCGCCGGCGGGCTGATCGGAGAAGAAAACCATGCGCACACCATTTAGAGAAACCGTCTCGTCCCATTCATAAACAAGAGTGCTCTCCTGCGGCGAAGATTCACCGTCGTAGGAGCTCCAGTAGTCCGGGGGAAGAGGATTCGCCGGGATTTCGCCGTCGTGAAGGGACTCAACCCAGTATTGGACGGGCGTTCCTTTGACCGAAGCAGCTTTTGCTTTGGGCGCAATATTGCGGGTCGGCGCCGGCGCAGGTTGCGGGCGCTTCGTTTGCACGACTTTGTTGATGGCCGGGGGAGACTGAGCATCGTCGAAGGTCAAACGATCGAGGGCAACGCTGCGCCGGAAGTGCCCGCCGCCCTCTGCGTCCGCTGTATGGTAGACGATGAACCATTCGCCGCCCACTTCGACAGCGCCGGGGTGGGAGGTTGTGGAGGAGACGATGCCCAGAACAACACCGCGGAATGTCCAGGGGCCGAGAGGTGATGAGGCGGTTCCGTAGGCGATGCACGCGTGGTATGAGGTGGGCGTGCAGGGAGATTCCGGGCCTGCGTTGTTTGCCGCATACAGCATGTAGTACGTGCCATTCCTCTTCATGATCCAGGGTGCTTCAAAGAAGCCAGTTAAGGTGTCAATAATGGTGACGTCTGATGCCGGAGTGACCATATCGTCGGCCATTTCGTAGGCTCGGAGCTGCCCAAAGGTGCCATAAAAGACATAGACTTTTTGGTCGTCATCCACGAGAATAGTGGGGTCTATGTTTTGGATGCTGTTTCCGGGTGCGGGTACCGATTGCGAAAAGACCGGGCCGGAAGGGTGAGCATCGGTCCAGGGGCCCAGGGGGCTATCAGAAACTGCAACTCCGATCGCGAATGGATCTGGGTTCTTTGAATCTGCCTCTGTCACAGGCGCGTACAGGTAAAACTTGTCGTCTGGGCCCTGGACAATCTGGGCGGCGTAGGCAGTCCCTTGCGCAGCCCAGGAGAATATTTCGTGGGGTCGTGCGATGCCGGGGTAGAAGGTCCATTCTCCGCCCGAAGGGTTTGGTGAAGCCGACACAAACAGCTCCCACTCATTGATAATAAACGCGTTCTGGTCCACGGGCGCCTCGTCATGCCCTGCGATGATATACAAAGTATTGTTGACCACTATTGGAGCTGGATCCGCTGAGTAATACGAGCCGTCCGCAAGGATTGGATTGCCGGATGAGTTGAAAGTGATTGAGGAGCTCTGGGCCGAAGCCGCAGCTGCGGAAAGCAGCAGGACGAGCAAATGCATTGCAAAGGCAGCGACAGGATGTAAAGGTTGCCTGTACAACCTGGAAATTCTGCCCATCTTTATGTATATCGTTTCTGCGGCTTGGCGGCCAAGTGGGGTACTGCAATGTTTCATCGTTTACCCACCACTCTCCGCGGCTGTCGAAGCCAGGAGTTGATCAGTCCATCTCGTATTCCCAATCGGAATGGGCCCACGTATCAGATTAGTTGGCCTGTCATGCTCGCCTCATGAAATGTTACTCTTTTTGAGTTTCGAGTAGTGGAAGGCATCCCGCCGCAAATTGTTTGTCTGCCGATCATCGGATTCAGAAGGTGACATCGCCAGTTGCGTCGCCCACCGGAGCAATTGCATTAGTAACGGCAGCCCCCAATGGCGGAACTTCGGACAAAAGCCCTTTACATATGTACTGTACATACAAATGCGGTTGGGCCAATATAAACCCGTTCCCTTGCTCAGGCCGCAGGCGTTAGCCTGTCCCACAACGAGCGCACACGCTGTGACGGCCCATGGCACCAAAGCCCTTGGTGGAAGACGCGTTTCATCCTATGAATGAATACGGCAAAAGAGGACACACATGCCCGTGCGAACTCTACGCTCTGTTGAGTCGTCCTTGGGCAGCAGGCTATTATGATGCAGGGCTGCGGCGCGAGGATTATGCGAGGGGTGTCAGTCTACATCATCATCCAGAGCCAAAGGCCAAGCCGTAGGTGCTTACATTCACTAGTAGGGAAACTTGGGATGTCTGGTGCCTAGCTTCGACTCTTACTGTCTGCTTCGGTCGGCTTCCGGAGGGGTGTGAACATACTACAGTGCAGAAACGCATGCATGCTCAGACCTGATAAATCAGACACTGACACTTCCGAGAATCCATTATGTTTAGTAGCTTTGAGTAGTCCGACATGACGCAGTCGGCGTTCGTTTGAAATCCGCTGTGTGCAAAGCTCGGCTTGGTCGCTCATCTCGGCCGAATACTTCGGGCCTGGGAAGACTAACAACATCGTGAATATACAGTCTACACCCGTGATGTACACTCTAGAGATACGATGCGCAGTATTATGCCCGGTCTGAAGATGCTCCGTCGTGGCTTAGCGGCGTAAACTCTCCCTGTCTGCTTGGATAATCGGCACGTAAGGCGAGTGTCGGGCTGTTACAGCAAAGTAGCCGGAATAAAAGAACCGCGCATCCTAAACTCTTTAACCATTATCGACCTTTCTTACGGTTATATCCGTACCATAAAATTTTCTGGGGCTGTACCGCTGCCTCTCTATTGGCCAACCGTCAGATATTAAGTTAAAAGAATATTAGCCACTTCGAGTAATAGTACATCTGTGGACTGGTGTAATAGATGATACGATGACCAAATCAGACACAAATCCCAGCGAATGTCCTGTTCTACACAGTTGAGGTCATTGTGTTTGAGTCGGAGGGCCAGAATTGTCATCCGCCTGAGATTAGGAGAGGCGGGAAACGGAGGTGCATAAGAAGAGATGTTTAATTCCGAGAAGTCCCACATTTTAGTCATCTACCTTTGCCACCGCGAACAAAGAACCATTCTTTTCTCATTAAGATGCATTTTCAAAGCGTTTTCCAGCTTCTCGCCATGGGATAAGTCGCAGCAGCCTGCGGCGATGGCTTGCCGCATCTTCCACACGCTCCGGCAAAACCTCAGCTGGACGTAGCGCCGTATGTTATCATTACAGGAAGGAAAACGGCCGAGCTAACAAGTTATCAGGGGTTGCCAGCATCCCACAGCCTTCGGGAAACATCACCCACAGGACAGGTGATCAGACCCCCGGTCAGATGCGGGTTTCTGATGTCCCTGTCATTGCCCGTGATCTCGCCCGATTCAACCATCCTCCCAATTGCACTATCTACAATCCGCTCGGGGTAGGCATGGATCTTCCTCAGCATATCGATAACATGCGTTTTGCGTTTGCTACCTGCTCTGATGCAGCGCCCCGCAATCACGATTATAGAGTTATGTTGGGAGAGGGCAATTGGACCATGGCCCTTGCGCAGGCCAAGGGAATGAACGACGGTCCGCTTTAGGACTCGACGGCTAAGTGGCTTCCTCCCACGGAGGCGATTACGGAGTACGATCTCATGACCATCGTCCGCTGGAATGGCGGACTGATGATGGAGGAGTACCTCTGGACTGACGACCCCAGCGTCTACTGTCACCTTGATCTCCTCCCAACCATTTCTAACCTGACGGGCACACGCCAGGGACCACTGGTCCTCCATCCACATCTAGCACCTGAACCCATTAACGCAACTGGAAAGGGGTTTGATTTGCTGCACTACAACATTGCTCGTTGGCGAGATGGCATGATTGTAGAGATGAGAGCCAATGTGAATACGTATCCTCACCCCTCTGGAAATTTCATTCTGATCTCCAACGAGTTTGTAGCCGCATCGCCGTGAATACGTCCGTCATATGAATGAAGAATTCACCACGTGCGATATGACGTGGACGGCCGAAGGAAGGATTGCCCAACAGGCCCATCTTGCATTCGGTCGCTGTGTATTTTTTATGTATCATCTGGACACTCTTTTCCCCCACTATGTCTTGGACAACCGACGAGGAGAATTGTCTGTATAAATTCGATAAGCTAAAACGTCATCACTCCTGCATGCCCATGCAGCAGCTCCGATCGCCAAATCGAAGCGGCCCATAAGGGTGCAATGATGGTGGGTGCCCGCCAAGCGCCATCAACGTGACCGCCCCACATGAACCCCGCAACGGAAACTTTTGAACTCCTTTTTGCTCGACCTCGCCTCTTCAGTGTTCTTCGGAATCCCCAAAAACCATTTCTTGCTGAGAAGAACGCCATGTCCTCAGATCTAGACACCGAGCTGGCTCGGCTTCCTTCGTCTCATGATCAGACCGGCCTTTCCACTCAGGAGGAAGAAGCAGGAGACTTGCCACCATCGCAAGAGTTTTCCCTGCCACCGGTGGACAGCGGAAAGGATGCATGGCTGATGTTGGCCAGCGCCTTTTTGATCGAGGGCTTCGTCTGGGGTAATTCCGCTCCGTGCAATCTCCAGGCTGTCTTGAGCTGATTTTCCACATGCTTTCCCTTCGCGTTTGGCATCCTGCAGGACTTTTATTCTACACACGAACCCTTCCAATCCGATTCCTCTCACTCTGCCGTCATTGGAACAGTGGCGCTGGTAAGCATGGCTCCACAGAATCCCTTCGGAGATAACGACGACTGATCTGGTAGGGTGTCATGTACCTTGGCTCGCCGATCGGACTGTCTCTTCTGCAGCGCTGGCCCGCATATCGAAGGCCCTCCAGCATTGCAGGGCTGCTGCTATCGTCAGGAGCACTCGCACTTTCCTCCTTTGCTACGCACGTGTGGCAGCTCATCCTCACCCAGGGCATCCTCTGGGCCCTCGGTGCTAGCCTTCTGTACCATCCCATCTTGCTGTTCATAGATGAGTGGTTTGTGCGACGCAAAGGCCTTGCTTACGGCATAATGTGGGTGGGTACTTCCCTTTTTGCACCTCCTTCTTTGCCTTGAGCTGACGGGACGACCAGGCCGGCACTGCCATTTCTGGCGCGACTGTGCCCTACGTTTACACGTGGCTGCTCTCCAACTACTCATACCCCACAGCAATGCGGGTGTGGTCTATCGCTGCCTTCATTGTGCCGGCCATTCTTCTTCTGTTTGCAAAACCCCGGCTCCCCGTTGCCCGCTCACAGCACGCACCGCGCCGCAACCCGTCCTTCCGCTTCGTCCTCACCCGTCGCTTCCTGTTCTATCAGCTGGGCAACACCCTTCAAGGGCTGGGCTACTTCATCCCGTCCATCTACCTGCCTTCGTACGCGCGCTCGTTGGGGCTGAACGCCGCCGCCGCCACCACACCGCTTGCTCTCGTCAACCTCGGCGCCTTCATCGGATCCATCGCCGCGGGAGCACTGTGCGACTCGCTCGATGTCTCGTTCGTCGTGGCAGGGCTGAGCGTAGGAGCCGCAGCGGCCAGCTTCTTGCTATGGGGCCTCTCGGGGCGGGTTGCCGTCGGCTTGGTGTACGTGTTTGCGGTAGCGTACGGGCTTTCGGCAGGGAGCTTCGCGTCCACTTGGCCCGGGGTGATCAAGGACGTGGCCAAAGGGGGAGAGGTAGTGCTCGAGACTGGGCCGGCATTCGGCCTGCTCGGCGCTGGCCGAGGCATTGGCAGCATTGCGTCTGGCCCACTGAGCGAGGCTTTGTTGCGCGTCGGGTCCTCTAACAAAAATGCTGCGTTCGGGTATGGAACCGAGTATGGCTCTTTGATCATCTTCACGGGCGTGGCCATGCTTCTTGGAGGAACCAGCTTTGGCGCGAAAAGGCTGGGGTTGATGTGAGCGTGCACGCCGATAATGCCCAACTATAAAGGGCTCGATAATATCCACAGTCCAGAAGAATGGAAGACTGGCATATCATGCCTATCAATGGTGAAATGAGTCATTTTTCGTTAGAAAAAGTGCGGGATAGCTCGAATGCTTCACGGGGGGAAACGCTCGGTTGAGGGGACCAAATCGCAGAACGTATGTGTGGTCCTGTCTCAGGGCAATTGCAGGTTGCTACAGCGTACGTAGCCCTTCGAAACGAGAGGAACTCAAATAATTCGTTCGCATTTATGGGAATGCGCGACATGTGCCCGAGTTTGCACAGCAACTAAATGTTCGGCTGCTCTGTGAAGAAAAGCATGAGCTAAAAGGCAAGTGTGAATAAAAAAAAAGGAAAAAAAAAAGAAGACCCACGCCGACAAGCGACAAGCCTGTCACAAAGAGCAATTTGTTGTTCGTATCGCTTAGGCAAATAATTCTCTCGTGTCAGATCCGCACGTCTTCCGCTGGGCTACTGCGCCGCTGGTCAGGTAGGATTTTCCGACCTTTCTGTAGATCCTCCTCACGATGTGGAAGGGCATAGCGGCGGAACCGTTGGTCGATGATAAGCTTTATGTGCGCCACCAAAAAACGCGGACAATAAGTCAGTGGGTACTTCCTGCGCTGTGTGACCTTGTTTCGCTAACTCTCTCAGCGCCGTCTAGTGGCACGGAGACCAGCAAGAATCCGTACCCCAATAGTATTGCCGCAACTGATTTTCGTGGAGAGAGGAGCTGAGTTATCAAATTTGTCCAGGGCTATTCTGGAGGTGGGTTGCGGGGACGCGACCGAACGGTCATCAGCACGCTGCTTCCGTGAATGCGTATTCAAAGTGTCCATATCCGACGCGGCTGAACTTGGCCGAATGCATATTTGTGTTAAAGGCTGTAGAGGAGGCTGAGACCAGTCGCAGCGTATTCACGCGTGGTCATCCAAAAATTTACCCTGGCAGGAAGCGGGAGAGTAGTACATGTTCGGCACGCAGTGTATCCCATTGAGCCAAGTCATACAATGAAAAGTTCTTCCAGAGAAATGGTATCCAGAGTGGTTTTGATGGGCAGTCGAAAATTTTGTGTAATGTACAAGCCCACGGATATCCTCAATCCCTCCATCGATTTTGCGTGATAGGTACATGTCGATCGTAAACAT
Source organism: Macrophomina pseudophaseolina (assembly GCA_022204955.1). Classification (NCBI taxonomy): domain Eukaryota; kingdom Fungi; phylum Ascomycota; class Dothideomycetes; order Botryosphaeriales; family Botryosphaeriaceae; genus Macrophomina; species Macrophomina pseudophaseolina. The sequence goes on from JAJJID010000098.1 coordinate 76,684, forward strand.
CTCCATCGAAACGGGTATCAAAAGCAGGCCAAAACGTCAAGTTATGCGGGCGAAAAGAAGCTGTTGTTGTTTAATGGTTCGAAATCCATTGGCATCCAGATGTCAGTGGGGATCTCCTGGCTCTGCAGAACTCCATTGAGGTCCGATGACGCGCCATTGTCGACCGTCGGCAGGTTCACAGAAGAAGTCCAAGTCGTAGGCACCGCCATTTCTGAGGGAGCGTCAGGCTCGGTGCTGCGCCAACGATCCCATCCAAGAGCACGCAGGCGGGTCAAGGCGTAGGTGACCCATTCACCCATCTTTGCTTTCATGCGCAGTTGCCACTCAAAGTCTCGCATGAGCGCGCGCAACTCCTCGGACTCCTGCCGGGAGATGCAGGTGACGTTGAGGAGGCCGAGGAAACAGCCGAGCATGGTCACGCAGCTGCCGGCAGCAAAGGACCAGAAGGATTCCATGTGCTCGGGCTGCAGCTGAGAGAGAAAGGTTGCGATGGTACGGGCGCGCTGGAGTTGGGTGCTTCGGAGAAACTGCAGGAACTGCGGGTCGGTGGTGACGGGAGCTTCCTGCGCAGCCCAGAGGAGCCTTCGGTGCACTGCGACGGTGGCGGCATGGTGGATGAGATGGAAGCATCCGCTCGAGCAGAGGCGGCCGGTCTGGAAGTATCCTAGGCGAAGCTCGGGCGGAAGACTCTTCAGCAGATCGGCCAGCTGATGGCCCAGCGGCTTTGAGACTTCGAGTATCTGCGAGAGCGAGACGAGTTCTTGCATGGCGCGGGCGGAGTAGAGGTCGCGGTAGATGCGCGTGCAGATGATGGCGAGCTGGGCGGTCTCGATGAACATGGCCTTGCCGTCCTCGATGCTCGGCTGCTCGCCCGAGTCCTCGTCCTGGGGGCCTTCGGAGAAGTCGGCGGGCTCCAGCATCTTGGTGGCCCAGTCGGACAGCTGGATCAGCGGGTGGGTGCCCAGCGTCAGGGCGGAAAAGGTGTCCTGCATGATGAGGGCCCAGGCCAGGCGCTTGCGCAGGCCGCGCTCCCACACGGGAATGGCCCAGTTGGAGCAGTCCAGGTGCAGGCCGAAGTGCTGGCCGAGGGCGATGAGCGAGGCGGTGAAGGTGGAGATCAGGGCATTGTTCGGGGCCAGGGGGTTCTGGTGGCGCTGGAGCAGCAGCAGGCCGGCCTGGATGGTGTTGAGGCGCGGGCGGCGGAAGGCCTCCTGCACGGCGCGGTAGGCGACGTCTGCCAGCGCCACCTCGTCAATCTTCTCCTGCAGGATGAGCTTCTCGTCGTACATCCACCACTTGGCGGCGAGGCAGTAGACCGAGGCCAGCAGCGGCGGCGTGATCTCGCGGAACGTGCGGCTGTACTTCTCCACGAAGACCTCCTTGTGCAGGATGGGGAACGAGGGGTGCACGATGCGGAAGTACAGCTTGACCAGCGTCGGGCCGTGGGGGCGCACCAGCGCCTCGACGTCGTCGACCGAGACCTGGTCGCGGTCGCGCGGCGGGGCGGACGCGCTGTCCGGCGTCATGCGGAACAGCACGCCGTCCTGGACGCGGCGCAGCTGCACGCGCGGGTGCACGTGGTGGGGGGCGGCCGCGGGCTCATGGTGTTGCTGGTCGAGGTCGTGCCGCAGCAGCAGCCAGTCGTGCTCGCCCTGGGGCCCGACGTACGCGGCGAAGCGGCTCTTCTCGAGCCCCAGCGTCTCGGCCAGCAGCGAGCCGCGCGGGTAGTCGAAGGAGGTCGAGGGCGGCAGGTCGGGGCGGCCCGCGGGCGACTGGGCGCTGTCGGTGGACGAGGCGCGGCGGGCGGCGGCGGCGGCGGCGGCGGCGGCGGTGTGGTTGCTGCTGCTGCTGCTGTCGACGCCGCTGCCAGCCTGCAGCTGCTGGGCGGTGCGGCTCTGCGGAGGGCGGCGCTTGGGGGGCGGTGGCTCCAAGAAGGTGCACTCGCGCACGCCGAGGGCCTGGCAGGTCAGGCACAGCGCGCCGCCCTCGGGGAAGACGCAGCGCTGCTTGCGGCGGCGGCAGACGTCACACGCTCTGCCGGGCATGATTATTATTATTAGGGTCGGGGGGGGGTGGGGGGAGGGGCGGGGGGAGCGAGAAAGGATCAATCGTTCCGCTCTCACTCAGCGCCGCGCCCGAGGAGCAGCGCAGCGGCAGCCCGATGCCGGTCCTGTGCTCTTTAAGGCCTATCGCCCCCCGCTGGCCCTGGGCTGGTCTCGCCCGCGGGGCCGCTCGCCAGCCCGCGGGCCCGCGCTGCGCAAGCGTCGCCGCCTAGTGCGCGCATACAATACAAGAGTGCGCCAGCCCAAAGTATGTGGCCGGGGCCTGTTTCGCATCGCCGCTGGGCCCCAACCCGACCGAATTGGAATGGATGGCATTGTGGAGGACCGCTGCCCTCGACACTGCCGCGAAGTGATGGCCCCCGCCCTGGAGACGGACACGCCGCCGCGCTCGACGCCCTCGCCGTCGCCAACGCCCGCCAGCCTGCGGCACTCGGCCGTGCTGTCCTTCGCCGCCGAGCCCTACGCCTTCTGCTTCGCCCCGCCCAAGGTCGCGCTGCTGCTGATTGACATGCAGCGCGACTTCCTGCTCAAGGACGGCTTCGGCCACATCCAGGCGGGCGACGTGGGCCTGGACGCGGTGCAGCGCACCATTGCCCCGGCCGCAGCGGTGCTGCGCGCCTTCAGAGAGTGCGGCCTGGCTGTCGTGCACACGCGCGAGGGCCACCAACCGGATCTGCGAGACTGCCCGACCACGAAGCTCGTGCGCCAAGCCCGCGCCCCCAAGACGCGCCACACGGCCGTCGTTGGGGACTCCGCCCCCATGGGCAGGCTCCTGACCCGCGGCGAGTACGGCCACGATCTGGTCGACGAGCTCCAGCCCGTGCCCGGCGAGCTGGTCGTGGACAAGCCCGGCAAGGGCTCCTTTTTCTCCACCTCGCTCCACGAACACCTCGTCGACCGCGGCATCACCCACCTCGTCGTTGCCGGCGTCACTGTCGAGTGCTGCGTCACCACCACCGTGCGCGAGGCCAATGACCGCGGCTTCGAGTGCTGCATCCTGCGCGACTGCACCGACGGCTTTGTGCCCTCCTTCAAAGATGCCTCTCTGGACATGATCCATTTCTCGGAAGGGCTGTTCGGCTTCGTCGCGTCGTCTACGCCTCTCCTTGATGCGCTGCAGTCGTACAGTGGCTCCCTCAACTCTATCTCCTCTCCTCAGTGGAGCGGCTCTTTGGACATCCGCTCCCTCCGTCGTGCTTACAGGGCAGGCTTGTCTCCAGTCACTGTCGTGAAATCCGTCCTGGAGCGTATCGAGCGGGCTCGGCATCAACACCCCTACGTCTGGATCAACCTGGCCAGCGAGGAAACTCTACTCGCCCAGGCCGAAAACCTAGCCGCCCACTCAAACCTTCACCTGCCCTTGTACGGCATCCCCTTCGCAGTGAAGGACAACATCGACGTCGCAGGCCTTCCCACCACTGCCGCTTGCCCGGCGTTCTGCTACACGCCGGCTAAGAATGCTACGGTCATTGAGAAGCTGCTGGCTGCTGGCGCAATCGTCGTCGGCAAGACCAACATGGATCAGTTCGCGACCGGTTTGGTCGGCGTGCGATCCCCGTACGGAGCCTGCCATTCGGTGTATTCGGAAAATCATATATCTGGCGGATCCAGCTCCGGTTCCGCCGTCGCCGTGGCATTGGAACAAGTTTCTTTTGCCCTTGGGACAGACACTGCCGGATCTGGGCGCGTGCCTGCCGCCTTGAACGGCATTGTTGGCCTCAAGCCCTCCAAAGGAACCGTGTCCACGCATGGTGTTGTGCCCGCGTGCAAAACACTTGACTGTGTCTCCGTCTTCGCGCGGAACCTCGATGACGCGGAATCTGCGTGGCTCGTCGCAAAAGGCTTTGACGCATTAGATCCCTATGCTCGCTCTTCCCGGCCGCTCTCGGCTCTCACCAACAGAGCTCTGCTGCAGCTCGAAGGCACCTACACATACGCCCTGCCCTCCGAAGATCTCCTTGCGCAGCACCTATCGCCCGAATATCTAAAGGCGTTCATCAGAGTCCAGGGAGCTGTCCGCAGACTCCACCACGCCCATGAAGTTTCTTTTGACTTTCCATCTTATCTCGCCGCTTCCGACCTGGTCTACAAGGGGGCGCACGTTGCAGAAAGAGCTTCCGCCCTGCGCCCTTTTGTCCAGCAGCCTGCGAAACGTGCGGCATTGCTCCCCATCACACGCCAGATTTTCGACTCCGCCTTCACCATGAACGCTGCCGACGCTTTCACCGATCTGCAAAGAGCGCGTGAGCTCACCCGCATCATGGAAACCGAATTTGACAAATGCGACCTGGTCGTCATGCCCACGGCCCCGAGGCATCCGACTCTCCTAGAGGTCGAGAAGGATCCGTACGGCCCAAATCTGGAGATGGGCGTGTTTATGAGTGCCGTGAACGTCCTGGACCTGTCGGCTGTTGCCATCCCCGCAGGACTGGCTGAGGGTATGCCTTTTGGAATCACATTGGTTGGCCCTGCTTTCCGGGAAGGCATGCTCCTCGAGGTCGCCAGACGCTTGACTGTTCTTCTATCCTAGAGACGCCGTTCTTGAGTTCCATCAGCAAAACTCCTATGCTGTGTACATTCTGGCCGTTCAAATGGCCGCAGAATCGATCCGGTTCCGCTCAAGCATACATGAAAACTGTTTAATTACTGCGTGTTATCCGAATACCCAAATTTGAAAATTAATACGTGATGCTCTTAAATTCAAATGAGTCGCTAAGTATGGGATAGCGCAATTTACATTAACTATTTGCTGTCTACTCCCTATAGCTCCAATATCAAATGCAGACGACGATCACCGGGCCATGATTCGTTGTACACGCTTCCACCAGTGCCATATAAGCTTTGTATTCATACCAGCAGAATAATGACCACGGTAGTTTTTCAAGTTGCTTCAGGCTTTTCATGCCTCTGGAAGCTCTCCAATCATGCCTATCCCGCAAATCGGACCCTTATATTCCATCCTAACACAGAAGGCTTGGCCAGATCCGGAGCGCCGCGACGCGCACTCCATATTCCATCGGCAATGACTCGCATCCCCGATGGGCCAGCCCGCGGCCCCCTTTCACTCCCTTATCGACTCGCGGCCTTCCGAGGTCCCTCATTGGTCATGTCTCCATGGATGTCCCTTTCTGGCCCAGAGATACAGCGAAGCTGATTACGATTACGACCCCTGTTCCATTCCCACAAATCAACCAGGGTCCCGCGGGGAAGTGACTGCCGGCCCTATCGACGCCCGGACAGCTGCCAAAACTATGTGTTGACGACTCTCATGTTCACTTGTCTGCACTCGCGAGGCCCGGTATCTCTGGATGCTGCCCACCCGTCACCGCGCGAGAGATAGAGGATCGTCCTTATAAGCCAGAGCCCGTCAAAGTTCTCACCCGCTTTCTCAATCGACCGCCTCGATCGGGGACGCCGTCGGCACCAAAGTTCATCTAACGAAAAGCTGCTCAATCAGGTACCAGCACTACTTGTTTTGTCAAACACCCAGCCGCCACACGTACGCTAGTCTCGCTTATCTTCAAGGTGCCTTCTGCCTCCCGGCTAGCCCTGACACCGTCTGTCTCCGTAGCCTAGCGTGCGCCATACTTGCTCTCGTCGATAGCTCCCTTACCAACTGCCCGCTCACCTGATCGCGAGCCCTTGGAGGTCCAGGCCCTTCAACCTGGGTGGAACTTCTTGCAGCGCTCACAGGCCACCGATTGGCATCAAGCGGCCTTTCGACATACTTTTAACGGCCTGTCTTGTCAGGCCCGTTCCTTCCCTGCACTTCCCGTTGTTAGAGGCCCGCGAAGACCAAAGCGGAGATCATGGCTATTCAAACCAGCGTGGACTCGACCAAGCAATGGACCAGACATAAGGCCGCCATTGCCAAGAGGAGATTGAGTTCTCGAGAGGCCTGGGTGCTGGAAAAGCAGACGTCGACCTTTGCGCCTCCGGGGACTTGGACTAACATTGACAACGATGTAACTCCTGTAGAGCGGAGGATATGGGGAGGCTGGAGTATCATCGGATACTGGGTAAGTTCGGCTTTCATCCACATATGGTATCTTTGAAAGTTGTTCGTCTACGTCAGTGTCCGTCCTGCGTGAAATCGCACCACCACTGCCAACTATTCATTGTGTCTCTTCCGTTGCCCCCACCCCCACAACGCTAGCCAAGGCTATAGCGACGTCTACGATGCGAGCTATGCTGATAAGTGCACCAGATGTCAGACATCCTCTCTTCCCAATCGTGGGCGGGAGCCAGCGCCATCATCTCCATAGGCCTCACATACCGCGAGGCACTGGTGTGCCTCATCATCGGCACAACCATCATCGCCATCCCTCTTTGCCTGAATGGCTCCGTTGGCGCAAAGTTACACGTCCCATACGCCATTGCCGCGCGTTCTTCGTTTGGCTACCTCTTCTCGCGCGTCCCCGTCGTCATTCGCATGGTGACAGCGCTGTTCTGGCACGCGATTCAAACATACAGCGGCGCCACCGCCATGACCCAGGTCATTCGCGCCGTGTGGCCGTCCTACCTCGACATCCCGAACCGCCTACCCTCCAGCGCTGGCATCACCACACAGCAGATGGTGAGCCATCTCGTGTTTTGGCTTGTTCAATTCCCCGTGCTATTGATCCCTCCGCATAAGCTGAAAGGCTTTTTCCTGTTCAAGGCAGTCTACGTCACACTGGCGGCCGTTGCAACCGTGATCGGCATGTGCGTCAAAGCAGGTGGAAGCGGGGACATCTGGGACCAGAAGGCGCAGTTCAGCGGGTCGGAAAGGAGTTGGCTGATTTTGTATTTCATGAGCTCCTTGACGGGGAGCTGGGCGACCATGGCAACGAATGTGGCGGATTACACGAGATACCTGAGGAGAAGTGACCACGTGTGGCTGCAGGCCCTGCTGATGCCCGGCATAAGCACATTCATTGGAGTGATGGGCATTATTGCTACGAGTGCGAGCAAAGTCGTTTACGGAGGTGAGTGCACTATTTCCCTGGGACTGCCGTGTCAATAGACAAGACGCCGACGTTGACATTGCTCCCAGAATACATCTGGGATCCCATCCAGCTCGCCAGCAGGTGGGACGGCCCTGGTGGTAGGGCCGCGGCGTTCTTCGTCGGTATCGCGTGGTGTGTGGCCCAGATTGGTGTGAATGTGTCGGCGAATGTCATCAGCTGCGCCAACGACATGACCAGTTTGTGTCCCAAATATATCAACATCCGGCGAGGTGCCGTCATTACGACCATCATCGGGTAGGTCACTGGCGGCATGTATTGCAAGCGGAGCACTGACGCTTCAGCAGTGGGTGGGTCATGGTTCCCTGGAAGATTGTCAGCTCAGCGTCCAGTCTCATCAACTTCATGAGCGCCTTGGCCGTGTTTCTGGCCCCAATCGCCGCCCTCCTGGCTGCAGATTTCTGGGTAGTCAAGCGCCAAGCCATCGACGTCCCTGCGCTGTATCGTCCACACGACCGGTACCATTACTGGAAAGGCACCAACTGGAGAGCTATCGTCGCCATGGTCGTGTCGCTCGGGCCCAACATGCCGGGGCTGATTCACAATGTCAATGACTCGATCGACATTGGCGGCGCGTCCAAGATCTACAACTTCAACTATCTGTGGGGCTTCACTAGTGCGTTTGTGCTTTATTGCGGCCTCTCGTTTGCGATCCCGGCAAGGGAGACGCTGATATCCAAAACGGTGAACGATTCAGTAGAGATGTCATCTGAGAGTGGGGGGGAAAAGGGCGAGATAAGGGAGACGGTGGAAAGGACGGTAGTCTAGACAGTCTCAGCGGGCGCGGCAGGCAAGTGTTGGAATAGAGTGATGCTGGTGAAACACTGGCTGCATGACCCGTATACACGTGACAGTGAACACGCACGCGGTTGACGACCGCCGGCACGGTGCATTGTTACTGTCGTGATGTAGCTGAGAGAAAACGTCACATGCGTAACCTGGGGATCGCGGGCCGGGCCAGTTCGTTTGTTTCAAGAGTACGCATCCAGGCCTTACCGCGGACGGAGATTGTGCCGGCTGTGGCAGCGATGCATGACACTGGACGGGAATCTCGCAGCCATCCGAGAACCAAGGAGAATAAGCTTACTCCAGAGTTCGACGAACCGGTATTGTCCAAGTGTATGCAGGCTGATTCGTGTCACACGGCGATCAGGCCCATGGAGCGGCACTCTTGCGGAAATTGTATCGCTTGAACAGCGGAGGATGTTGCTTTAATAGGCGCCAGCTGAACTTGGCATCGCATGGATGGTGCGTGCTCAATAAGTCCAAGGCGGGGAAGTAAATGGTCGCAGAAATGCGGCCAATATCCCGTACATCGCGAACCCGTACCTCAGCCTCGGGGCCCGCCGCGCCCCCTGGTCTTCATGTCATTAAGGTTCCAAATTGTTTCCAGATCGATTGCTTGATTGGCGACCCTCAAGAAGGCCGAGTCATGTCTCTTGGATTGAAGCCCGTGGAGGGACAGGGTTGTTCAGTCGAGTACCGGCTGAGAGGGTCTGACATTGGCGCAACAGCAAAGCCGTTGAATCACCATCTCATGAAGAAGATGAAGCAAGCTTGCCGGAATACGCGTTCAGCAATAGCGATCATATCCATGTCTGGGCGAAACCTCCCGTTGTGTACGCGTAGTACTGGTCCATGTCCATGAAACGTACGTTGTGTGGACCGAAATACCAAAGACGTATCAGCTTCTTCCAGAGTCAATTAACATATCGGGCCGCGGGATATTGGGCGGTAGGGCATGGCTGGGGTAGGGCCGTGGGGTGTTTGGGGAAATGCTTATTGAAGGCAGGTGTCTTGGGGAGTGCGCGAGATGTGATATGCTGCTTAGCAGACGGCTCTGGATTCGTTTTATGGAGCGCTTCGTAGATCGTGGCGCTGGACTGGAATCGACTCGAAACTTTCCTGCCATTCGATTGGGTATCAGCCATCAGACAGTGGCACATTACCGTGTATAGTCGCGCGCCTCCCACCCGCGGCCGGGCGTCTCTCCTTCCACAAACCATTATGGAGCTCGGGAGGAGGTCGGCTATCTCCATTCACCCTGGGAGCATCCGCAGCGAACGACTGCCACTAGGCAGGCAGGCATTGTTCTCCACGGACGAAGCGTGCGGATACTCCGATGTGGGTTATCGCAAGCGTTGGACGGGGTTTCTCGATTGGGCCGTAGGCGAGGTGCGGTGAGGCGGGAGCTTGAAGGCAGCAAGTATCTGCCAAAGCACGGTTCCGCACGGGGCGCGGGCGCGGGCGTGTGGAGGGCGGAAGCTCAGAAGCCTGGTGGACGGGATGGTTGGCAGAGTGGAAGTGTTGCTGATGGCCGAAGTGCGCGCGACGCGTCATTCCGCCGACGCGAGCAGTAGGTAGGATGACTCAGCCGTGGCTGCCTCAGGCACCACTCGGCTGCCCATTTCGCCGATCAGCCACCACGCTCGGCTCCTCCACTCCCCTCTTTTCCCTGCATCATCTCCTGCGGCACACTCGGCAGGCATCCGCCCCTCCTAATCTATGCTTGTTTATGCTGCGTCGCCCGCAGGTCGCCTGCACTACTTTCCGTTTCGCGTGCTTATCCCGAAGCTTGGTCGCGTGCCAAGCCTGCCAATCGTGCGCATCCCAGGTCCAGAGACAGCCTTGCGTTCCGAGCATGATCGGCTGGGCGACCTCTTCTGCGTTCACTGCCAGCGACCATCGTCCTTGCTTGCTCCAGTATTAACCCGACTTCAAGCGTTTTGCTGCTGGGATTCAAGGACGAGCGCCGCTATTCCGGAGAGTATGACGGGTATGGCCCGAGTTGGGAATCGAGTACCTACTTGCAGCAGACACTCACATTTTCCCGGACGCATCGCCTAGTAGGAAACCCTAAAGCGGGTTAGAGCGAGGTGTTTTTTCAGTTAATCTTACAGGTTCTGCCCGCCCTAATCACGAGAGTTACATCGGAATCTACGCGGTGGGCACCACGCCGCAAACCCACTCCACCCCACAACTTGCCTGCGCACGCGCCGAATCGGCTACGTTTCTCTGCCCATCCGCTCTTCTAAGCGGACATGCGGTAGGCGCGTGCATCTGGCCATGTTGAACTGCTACAATTCGTCGTTGCGGCACGCGCGCGCCGGCGAGTGGGGATCTCCGACGGCTCAGTGGTTCAGCCTTAGTTGCGTGCCGTGCATTACTTCACCGGCCCAATATAAACACGGCGCAACGCCTTCCAATACATGACCTGGCTCCATCTGTGTCTCCTCGCCCTACGGCCACGACTTCTAGTTCAGCTTGAAAAAATGACGCGCGCTGAAAGGCTGAGAGTCCTCGTTGTTGGCGCGGGCATCGGGGGACTCTCGGCTGCCATAGCCCTTCGGCAGCAAGGCCACGAAGTCGAGGTATGCCATTTCAGGCCGCTCATCCACCCCAGGACATTCTGACCCCGCTTTGCCCAGATCTTTGAGAAGTCTCGTCTTGCCAGTGAGGTTGGCGCCGCTGTCCACGTAGCTCCGAACTGTACTGCTCTTCTCAATCGCATGGGAATTTTCCCCGAATCCTTCGGAGCCACTGTAAACGAGAGCGTGAGCTGGCCTGAATCGCATGTGCATCCGTGAGGCTTATAGCGATATAGATCATCTTCAGAGACAGCAAAACCACCGCCCTTTTCAAGAAGTCGTACGAACATGAGCGTCCGCAGTGGCAAGCGGTAAATGTCCATCTGCGTCGCAATGGTACCACTGCTAAGACGAGCAGGAATACTTCCTCATTCATCGTGTTGACCTACACACTGCGCTCAAAGACAAGGCACTCTCTGACGACGGCCCTGGCCTGCCAGTCAGGCTTCATACCTCCTGTGGCATAACAGACGTCGACTGCAACAGCGCCACTATCACTCTGATTGATGGCACCAAAGTCACTGGAGACCTTGTGGTTGCCGCTGATGGTATCCATTCTCGAGCCCGCAAGGTGGTGACTGGCCGTGACGTCCCGCTCTTCACCTCCGGAAAATGCGCTTACCGATGGCTGATGCCTACTTCCGTGCTTCAAGAGGATCCAGAAACGAGACTATTTGCCCAAGAGCCCGGCCAAGTTGTCCAGGTTGCGGGAGAGGGCAGCAGTGGCGAATACAGGCGCATTGTCTTCTATCCGTGCTCCAACAACACGGTGATGAATTGCATTGCCTTCGTTCCGATGCAGGAGGTTGGGCCAATCAAAAAGGGTATATGCATAGTCTCGATATTGCGCCAGTCACTGACACATTACAGGCCTTTCCGGATACAATCAGTCGGCAAACAAAGGAGAGCTGATCAGGCATTTCGACGGCTTTTCTTCTCCTGTCATTCGCATGCTCGAAAAGGCACCGGAAGACGATGTGATGCTTTGGGACCTCTTGGATATGGAAGTCTTGCCCACTTGGGTCTCAGGCAAGACTGTGCTTCTGGGTGATGCTGCGCACCCATTTCTTCCTTGTCCGTGCTACCGTGTGTTTTGGGTGGTCGCTCTACTAATCAGCCACACAGATATGGGCCAGGGCGCTGCTCAAGCTGTCGAAGATGCTGCCGCATTGGGTGCTTGCTTTCCGACAGGCTCTGCCCCAGATGAAGTTCACCAACGCCTTCTTCTGTGGGAGAAGTGCAGGAAATCGAGAGCGGATTGGGTGCAGGAAGTGACCCGGATAAGGGGGCGGGACCCTTCTGGAAAGGATGGCCCTCCACAGACCCGTATGCTGGATGCTGTCCCATCATTTTTGTCTTCGCTGACCATGCCGCAGCCGAGGAATTCGCAGTTGCACTGAAGGAATGCCTTGCGCATAACGCTTGGAATCACGCAATCAATGTCCAGGCAGCTCCCGAGGAGCAGAAAGTATCAGCTTCCTTGTAAATGCTATTGGTATCACGGATCCCTTATCATGCCAGACTAATGATGGCCTTTATTGTCCTTGTCCCAGACCCTGCTATTGTGTGGCAACTCGTGACACGAACACTTCATGCACACACACCGGCAGCAGAATGCGAAAGCCGAAATCTGTCGGATTTCAACATTCGACGACAGCGCTGGCTTTTTTTCGGCCCCGCACCCATGCACGCGAGAACAAAGCGAGGGGCATGAAACGCTTTGAGGCGCTTACCGACGCACTTGCGATAGCTGCCGCCATTGAGCCGAGTTGTGCCTGTATTGTCGGCCAACCCTCTTGACTCTTTAACTTGCCTCCGACGTAGGCCAACAGCTATTATTCACCATGCCCACTGGAAGATACGCTGTTGCCCCAATTATCCAGGGCGCTCATACTCGCACCTCGTGCGAGACAGCGTGTAGGAAAGCCTGCTTACTTGGTCGTATTCTTGGACGGCAAAATGCGCCAAAGCTGCACTAGTTGGAGCTTATTTCAAAGTTGGAGCTTGTTCAAAAGTCGGAGCTTATTTAAAAGTTAAAGCCCTCGTACTCGGCAGTGCAAGAATAAACAAGCCCTTACGGTGCACTAAGCCAGTTTCGACTCGATCAACCAACAATTAACAAAGTATAGGGTCGTAGGAGTGGATTGAAGCGCTCATCGACACATGATCCGCACACTTCTGACTTCCTTTTGAACGGCAGCACATCCCCCAGACCTCCCCCATGATAGAGCCACACAACGATACTCTTGCATCAAACTACGCCTGCTTCTCCTCCTCCACCAGGGCTGCACACAATCAGCCTTAATATAATCTTGTCTTCAATGCCTTCGGCGGATTCCTCTATCCATTTGACCTGACAACACCCAACATCTCTCTACGTGACCGCTGCACCACTGATGGCTTCTGGCTACCTCAGCTTCAGAGCCTGCTTTCGAAAGAGGATAATGCCGCACTAATCAGCACAGATATCGCCTCATACCCAAAAGGCACCTAAATCGTCCTCATCTCGTCTCGTCTGGTCTGATCTGGCTGTGTCTGCGGCTTCCCGGAGCACATTCAATTGAGGCATCACAACATGACGTATTATTACCACGAGGGGGGGAATGAGACATTTGGCTTCGTTCGAGAGCCAGCTGGTACGTCAAACTAGCCATATTTCGTACCATGCCCAAGAGTTATGAGTTGTAGCTATGGCCTTCTTCACCAAATTGGGCTCAGGTCCTCGAGGCCACACAATCGCAAATCGCTTTACTCAAACTAGGAGCCTGGGTCCAAATTGGTGACTGTGAGGTGATGCGAAGCGAGAGTATCGAGTTATCTGATGTGCCTTATGTCACATCCTTAGAGAATGCCGGCATTTCTATGACTCTGATAGGCTTGAATACATCGGTTTTGATTTTGGTGAGATATGTTGCCGCGGCCGTTGGCAGAGTGCCATGCCTGCCATTTGCCGAGAAAGGATTGAGAAAGGTCTTGAAAGGGGTTAGAGACGAGGCAAAGATGCAAGGGTTTGTGATGACCTGATACGTGGCATGGGCTCTGGAGAAGCTGCAAGTGAACTCGTGCTAGATTGTTACCTGAAACCAGATACGCCTTCCACAACCTAACTTCTCAAAAAGGCTGCAGGAACCCACCGCCTTTCAAGCTGTACGTGCTGCCATTCAACCAAGCATTACTTTCCGCAGAATCATCATATGTAACCGTATAGCCGTTGCTTTCCATATTCGCAAGGGTAACATCCTCATTGGTGAAATTCCCCACCACAGAATCCCCCGTGATGACCCATGTGCTGCTGCTGTCAAGCATAACGTTTACAGTTCCGTTGGCGTGGCCGCTTTCTCCCTGCACCAGCTTGCCTGTCCAGACGGAGAATTCTGTCAGAGACCAGGAAACAGTGCTTCCATTATACACAACGATGTCACCTGCCAGCGCACTCTCTCCAATGGTAGCCTCGACTTCAGCGGGCAGGATTGCAGAATTCTCTTCGGCCCCCGCAAAATAGGAGAACTCCTGGGTCACCTGAGAGCTGTTGGCAACGAGAAGGATACCGGATACGGTGGTAATATTAGTGCTGTAGATATGAGCAGTTGCGATGACGTTCCCGAACCAGAATGCAGGCGCGTCTGGGGCTGTCACAGATAGTTTCGAAGATGAAAAGGAGAGCGAGGCTCCAGAGGTGCGGGACGCAGAGGAAAACTATCAAGCTTGTCAGTCGATCTGTCGGTTGTTGACCATCCAGAGAGACGATTGAGTGACGGATGTGGGCGAATAGAGAGCTCACCATGACCGTCCCGGCCAGAAGACCTGCGGTGAAATCGACGTGCTCAAACTCAGCCGTCTGCGGCCCGTCCGAGAAGAGCGCGGGAGCTTGCTCGGCCAGGCCAACCACATTTTCGCCCTTGACAATACCTAAAGCATAGAACAGTGCTGATCCAATACCGGCGGTGTGTGCCACGGAATCAGACACGTTCACCGTCCCAGCCGGGTTGTCGCCGAAGAATGAGGAGCAACGGTTCCCGCCAGAGTAGTGCCGGATGTTTTTCCCCACGATTGTCGCGTTGCCGGCAGCATAAAGACCATGCGACACCGGGCCAGAACTGTACAAATTGCTGTCGGAGATGTACACGAACGTGTTTCTCCCAAAAGCAAATACATTGGCAGCTCCGTTGTGGACGGTAATGTTGGAATTGGTAATGTATGCCGAGGAGTCATTGGCGACATTGATCGCAGCGTTCAAACCATAGAAGCTAGCTTGGTACAAGTTGGAACTATATCCGTATTTGACGACGTGGACATGAGATAGATTCAGTTGCGTCCCCTCTGTGGCCACAATGACACTTGTGTCGTTTGAGTTGACGGTGAAGGTGGTGTGGTTTGCGCTGGTGTTATTTCCGTTTGAAAAGAAATACGGGCCCTGTATGTTGTTTGTTTGGCACAAGATGGGCTCGATATCGTAGACCGCTCTGATTGAGTTATCGGAAGCATCTGCGGCCAAGTCCACGAAGCTACTGGGATCCGTGATTGACACGGATGCCAGCACGTAGCTCGTACCAGCGAGAAGATAGACTAAAGGGTGCATGTTGATAAGATAGTGGAATAGTGAGAGAAGTGGAGGACTCAACAAACTTGAAGATGCTGGTTTCTCTGTACTGCGCTCCGTCCGGCGCTTCTTTTATACTCCCTTCTCCTCTTTCTGCCATCCTTTTCCCCACACACCATATTTTCACGGTAAGCTTAAATGTTGGCAAAACCCCGGCTTTTCTTTTATCTCGACAACGACAAGCTTGTCTTCGCGTGGAATCCTATTACGGTCGCGAATGCCGTGGCTACAGCCTCTCCCGTCTCCCAAATCGTTCTAGTAGTGTTTGTCTTTTATGACACGTTGCTTAGAATGGTAAATTGAAGTGGGCAGGGCCGGGGATATCTGGGGTAGGTAGCGTGGCTTCCCCGCGTTCGGTGACGCGTTCGCGTGGAGCCGAAGACGCTGCCGAGAACCCGGGAAGCCGTTGCACTGGCGTTCACAACAAGGCCTTGCAAGAAAATTTGAGATTGGAAGAGTGACTGGCTTCAAGTCTTTGGGGTGCGTGCATGGGGCTGGTATCTGCGCCGCCTTCGCGAGCTGTCATATAGCCCGCTCATTGTCGACGGTCTCGTAGAAAGTCTGTTGAAGGCCCTTGTCAAAGTAGGAGGATATTGTAAGGCAGGAAATCAAAGATTTATCTGCCAAATAGTCTTGACCATGTCGATGTTTCAATATCGACCATATTATCTCTTGAGCGAAATTGCATCTGCACGTTGGCGGTGGCCTTGGCGAGAGTAAGACCGGCAGTGGCAAGAAAGGCAGCGGCGTTCGTCTTTATTGCCTATTAGAAAAAGATCAGCATTTGAGTTAAGAGGTCGGCGATTTAATCCTAACTCAAAATGAACGAACAGATGGGGGAGACAAGCTTCGAAGGTAAGTAGAGCCATGAGGTGGATGGATCCGTCATCGTCCGGCGGCGAAGTGCCTCGCCAACCGTTTGCCCCGTATTTTCTCCTATGTTTTGTAGTTTGGTTCTTGTAGAAGTAAAGCATTGAAGGCAGCGTATGCATGCTCTGCTTGCTTTGTCGCAGCCTTTATGGAGAAGCATTGTACTTGGGGTTTCATCTGGCAGAGTGCGCGTGAGTAAACATCATTGGGGCAGAAATTCTCCGTCGGGAACAGGTCCTATCCATGGAAAATTCTTCCGTAGCGAATGATTACAAACCAAGGGGGCCAGTGATAGTTATCTCATACAAGCAGCAGAGTTTCGTCTGCACACGATTCGGTCTTCTGGGCGGCCTTTGGTGTGGAGATCATTATGAATTCCAGTCAGCCAATGCACAAGGTACCATTATTCCCGCCTTCATTGGGAACAACACTGTAGACAGAGGACAGCTTGCATTCTCGCTCGTGATGATGAAGAACAACTCCGTGCCGTAGGGCGCAGCATTCGTGGAATTGTATTCATTCAAGCGGAGGGGGCTGGGAGCGCGTCAGAGGCGCAGCCCATATCCAATTTCGGTCCTGTGCGGCACAAGCTAGCCTGTATGCCCATGAGGGCAGACTCCCAACGGAGATTGATCAATTGTCATTTCACAAGGGAACGGTGTGCCCAGTCGTCGCGAAAACGCGTGATGTTCCAAGCCGCGCTGCAATCCTGTCCCCTCGAGCCAGCCCGAACCAGCGGCTGCCCAACCATCTCCATCAATCCCACCGCCGGCCGTCCCCTATCAGTCCATCTCGAAAAAGATCATCCCTCGCACCGGGGGATTCTCTCGCATTCTAGCAATATCATTCCATCCTATGATGAATCGGCAATGCATATTCCGCCACGATCATCGTCTCCTTGTGGGTAGTCCCATTGCCGCACTCAAATATTCACGTGATGGCCAAAGCCAGTGGCTCTAACGTCAGCCCAAGAACCTGGCACTAAGAAGAGAAAATGCGTTTATGAGCCGCCGACAAAGTATATCATTGAGTGAATAGCGGCGATTGAGATGCAGTAGAAGCAGCCGAGGGCAGAGCTGAGAGGAGGAAAACAATATCAAAAACTCCTCAATTCCCAAGACTTGAAGAGCATCAACTCGTCCGCGGAGAGTGGCGCACACGAAAGCTCTGCTTGATAATTGTCTACCATCGATGAGAGCCGTTTATGCCAGCTCGGCTACACCGTAGATGATGGTTATGACCCCCTATCAATATTCACACTATCCGGCGTACTACGCGACATCAACTTGCGGCGTATAGAAACTGTCGTCATCATAAAATTGCAAGACTGCAGCAGTTCATGCGGTATTGGCCTTCGGTACAGGTGTAGTGACTTTGCGAAAAGACTCAGACACTCTCGCACGGTGGATCCAACATGCGGCTTCGGTGAGCATCGCTGGAGATGCTGATGGAGACGCGAAGGCCACTATGGAGGCTACAGGTGGATCTATTGATTGATTTCTGGATTTTTCTTCTCAAGCGCCCCACACCACATTTCCGGGGTTGCTTCGATTCGCTGGGGCCGAGCCGGGTTACTCGAGGGAATGAGCACCATCAGAGGACTAGTGCCGGCGTCCATCTCTTGAAAGTGATATTGCAGAAAACGGTAGGTGGTACTCGCCACTTTGAGGATGGTTCGGTTGCTGGGCCCGAGAGGTGGGGGGAAATGTCGATCGGCTGATAAGCTGACGCTGGTGTTCTGCCCGCCTTCCCCGCACCTGCTCTGCCCACGCCTGTTCTTGAGTGCAGTAATTGTATTCCTTTTTTCCGTGCGCATTTAGGGATCAGAAAACCTTTCATAATGTCGAAATCCCTTGTTCGCCCGTTTAAATGCTCCGTTTGCCAAAGACCTTTTACCAGACAGGTACGTCATCTCTGCCCGACCAGAAGATAAAGAAATAGGAGCCGATATTGACATTGAGAAAAGGAAAACTTGAAGCGCCATGTCCAAACTCGTCGGTTCTCAGCAGGCCATCTGAATCCCACCCATGTTGACACCAGCATCCAGATCATCCGAGTTCGGTTTCGAGGTCCTATCCTTGCCCGCAATGCGATGCGAGGTTTTCGAGGAGGTATGTAGCCGAGTCGGGCGAGGTTCTCATACTGAATCTTAAGCTAGCGACCTTAGGAAACGGCATGTCAGGAACTGTCACCCTTCAGTGGAAATGACATTGCCCGCTGTATCATGGCACGCTATGGAAGATGAACTCTGGTTACCATCCACGGAGGAGCACAATGACGACCTGGTTGGCGCCGCCCTTCGCGAATCTCGCGCAGGATTTTCATCTAAAGATAGGAATCGCAGGACTTATTTTTTGGAATATCGACTCCACAGCAGAAAACGCCATCACCGTAAGACCATGCTCGTCCAGGAGGCGCAAAATAGCTGAGTTGTTCATAGAGAGATCCAACACTGCAAAGCCTTCTTCCGGAAGTTTCACACGACTATGCCTCTGTTGCACGAGCCGACCTTTAATCTCAGCAATGAACCCAAGCAGTTGCTTGCAGCCGTCATCTGCATAGGCTCACTATATAATTCAACGGAATCAAGGTTCGCCACGAGCCGGAAGATTTTCGAGGAGGCCTATGGCGCTTTAGAGGACTACGTATGGTAGACCACCTTTTGCATTGAGGAACAACTTGGCTGATGAATCACGTGTCCCAAAGACAAGAGAAGACCGAAGCAGGTTCCAAGAGACATGGGTGTTGCAGTCATACATCCTACTGGAAATATGTGGCATATACATGTGCGACGATTCTCTTCTTTCAAAAGCTCAGGTTATTCACAATTCCCTCGTCGGAGCAATACGGGAGTTGCAGATGACCCATGACGGCCACGCATCCCGGCTTGAGACCCCGAACTCTCCAGAACTTATACCAAACACAGCAAGACATACTTCGACTGGCTTGCACAAAGAATGGCTGGGCTTCATAGAGGGTGAGTCACGGAAAAGGTCTGTTGTCGCGATCTCCACAAAAGTCATGACGCTGACGGCCATAGGTGTATTTACTCCATCTATCTCCTGGACTCACAGCTCTCCATTGCTTGTAATTTGCGGCCGCAGATTTCGGCCTTGGAGATCAAATACAAGCTCCCATGCGCAGACGACCTCTGGTCAGCACATACAGCCGAGGCATGGGACACTATTCAAAAGCACCATTTCCGGTCCTTCAATGAACGAGATGACCGATTTGGCACCGATGAAGCCATGCCCTCCCAAGGATCCCTCTTCGACAGTACACAGGGCTTGCTGGGTCGTCGCGGCCAGGAGCGTGATCTGCCCACGCTTCGTCTCTTGTGGTATTCTCCATTTGCGGCGTTCGTGCTTGTCACACAACTACAGATGATGGCTCGCGAGCTGACTCACGCTACATGTCTCCTTGAGCGCCCAAAAAGCTCACAGCGGAACCTCTCAATCCTCACCGAAGCCCAGTATGGCCAGATATCTCAGGCTTTGCGGAATATTGCGGAGCTGGCTCCCAAACCGAGCTCGTCCACTTCTCTCCCCATCGGCGATGCACCAGAGCCAACGCAGTTCGCGCCACTTTGGCACTCTTTTTGGATCACTTGGCGGTACACATCCATCACCATCTCACACCCGGATTCGTTGCTTGTGACAGGTGTGGTGGAAACCAACCTTCCTGCTGCAATTGCTACAGCAGGGCATCTTGCCCGCCCGAGGCGCAAACGTAATCGTGATCTCTACGAGGATAGAGACGTGTTTCGCATTCTGAATGACCTTGAGCATGCGCTTGACTCTATTGGAAGAGGGCCTGGCGATTGCCATGAGAATATTGGTGGGAGTGTGACGGGTAATGGCACAGTGGAGTGTGAGAACCCGTTCCTGACGTTGCTTGTATTCAAGATATGTCTGGTGGGTTGGCGGATTGTGCGCTTGACAACGGTGGGTACAGGAGATCCTGAAACCGGGAACAGGTCTGCAATGGGGCCCGAAGTAACTCGGTTGGCAAAGTGCAATCCGTCAAGGTTTGTGCTGCAGAGTATCATGGCTGCTATCAACCGGGAAGATGGGGCGGGCATTGGGTACAACTCGGTGAATGGGGATGATGTGGTGATGTTAGCAGAGCTCGAGTATCTGAAATGGGTTCAGGAGCAGCTGTTACGAAGGAGCGTTTGGCCTGTTGGGAGGTGGGAGGCCGCCATCATTGAAGAGGCAGCAGTTGAAGCGGCGGATTATGTTTCGTTGCTGAGAGAGTCTGAGATGTAACCAGCCATGCATGCATCATGTAAGGTAACGGGATAGGAATAATTCATATTTTAGTTATGCGTAAGAAAGTACTCAAGAGTCGAATATTTCATTGCACGGTTTTTACCTAAGCTGGTGCGTGGTCGCCCACTTTCTCCAACACGTAAGGCTCTCCATCAACCTTGATATAGACTGGATCAGACTTGAGTCTCCAGTAGTAGCCGTGAATTGTTGAATGACTTTCCGTCCACTCCCTCGAAAACACCTGATAGAAGTCAGCCACTTCCAAAAAGAAGCATGAAAAACCTACAAACTGATATCCTCTCGCTAACGCCGCAACAACGAAAAGGTCAGCCATTGTCAGATTGTCTCCGACGAGGAACCTCTTCCCTCCGTCCAATGCTCGTGCCACAACCTCGAGCATGGGCTCACAGTGCTTTGCAGCGGCGTCAAGAATCTCGGGACTGGATGGAGCCTTACCAATGACAGGATTGATCCATGCCATGATTGGGGGGAGCAGTTCGCTGTTTGCGAAAGAGGACCAGCGCAGAATTGTGGCTTCATCTTCGAGACTCGATCCAAGAAGTGTCGTGGAGGGGTTTTGCTTCGCCACTGCTTGCATTTGTTAAGTCAATCAGGCCAGCTCAAACAGCATAATACAGAGAGAGGCAAGAGGGTTGTAAACGCAAGCCACGCACGGTAGTAGGTTACGGCAATGCACTCGTAAAGTATGAAACCGTCCGGCCGCTCCAGTGCAGGTACCTTGCCAGTTGGGAACTTTGCCATATATTCATCGCCAACGCCTCCCTTGGATGAGTCCACCTTGATTGGCCAGGCTTCGACAACCTCCACGTCGAGGCTGTTCAGTGTAGCGACATAGAGGCACATTGTTGCACGGGGCGCCTTGGGATATGTGTAAAGCTTGCCGAAAGACATTGCGGCCGTTCGATCAATTGTGAAACTTTGAAATGGTGGTCCGAGAGGTTGAGAGTGCCAAAGGCGAGATGATTTGCATAGTGCAATCAAAGGCGCATTCAACGGCGTTTTGTTGCAAACACCGCAGAAGTGGTTCTCGCTAAGCTTCAATCAATTTGTCTCAAGAGCATGGAGGAAGTGGACTTTTCGATACCCTGCAGGTGTGCGGAGAGTGGACAGTGTAGACGTAAGTGGGGTTTGGGCGCAATTACGTAGTGGGTCTGAGACGAGGCGAGGTGGAGCTCCACCTCTTCCACCTCCGCTTCGGGCCAAGAGGATCCACATTGGAGATCGGGCTGATTGCACCACTAATACGGCGAAACGATAGTATTTGGCAGCTGAAGAATCTTTTAGACCACCGACGGGTAAGATTAACTTCTAATGGCGGAGTGGGACATTCGCGCGGCAGACACGAAAGCGAGAATGCAACGCAGTGGATGGGTATTCATGCGAACCAGACCTCCCATATTCTGAACTTACTAAGAGTATATAGAGGTTATTCCTAGTTCAGGGGTAACTTCTCGGGATTTATCACCAAATTGAAAGCGTTTGGTTGTCAATATGTATGCCACACGTTCGGTGAAAAGACCATAGAGTCGAATTTACTATCTACTCCGTAACGAATTCATCAAACTGCCACACCTCTCTGTTGGAGGGATTCTTTTCCCAGTGCCTTAAAACCTTGAGGGTCATGGTACTCTCCGTGGAACGGGTCCTCGTGTACTCCCTGCTGCCTCGGCCTATCGTTGTCGAAATCCAATCTCTTATAACCATGTTTCCTGGCATTCAGATACTCTGGCATCGTATACACCACAGTGTCAAGCGGCTTGTCTCTGCCAAATCTCTTCAACAGCGGAGAATCAATCGGTCGCAGCGGCACCTCGTTCACAGGCCTCGAGAAGTAGATGACGCCTACGCGCTTTCTTGAGACCTGGTCGGCCGGAGGCTTCACTACCCGGTGGATCGTCGCCTTGAATAATCCACCAGTCAAAAGCTCAAGAGCCTCTCCAACATTGACAACAAGGGCGTTCGGCAGATACTGCACCCATTTCCAGTTGCCATTGCAGTCCAGAATCTGCAGTGCCGAGATAGGCTGGGAGAAGAGGAACGTGAAGGTACCCCAGTCAGTGTGTCCAGCAAGGTAGAGGTCGCGGTATCGTTGATTATCCTCATCAGAACGTGGGTTGTAAATCATCTGCGGAGCTGTCAGTCGGGAAGCCGGCCGGAAAGTGCGGGTGCCGTACGTAGCGGAGGTATTCGGTGCTCTGTTTGCCGAATGCATGGGTGCGAAGCACATCCTCTTCCGGCACCTCCAAGATCATGGCCACAAGAACAAGAAGCTTCTTAAGGACGTTGTCGCGGATGATGTGCATGGTTTGGTTAACCTCATCCATGTGCGGTTCCAGAACTGCCGGGTGCTTGTGGTTTTCGGAGTCATGAACGAGGATGTTGTAATGGTCCAGCTTGAAGAACGTCAGCGAGCGCAGTGCATCTCATTGCTGGTAGCGTACGGTTTTGTGGAATCCGCCCTTGGTTCCTCGCTCATCTGAAGGTTTGAAACCAACATACAACCCGCTGGCATCCTCCTCCGGCGTCGCCTCATACGGCAGCTTTTCCTCCGCGGGTAACGTCATTACCGCATGAGCAAGGCTCATCTGAGATTCGTACAGCTCCTCACAGATTCCATGGTTGGAGATTGTCAGAAACCCGTGCTCAGTGACGGCCTTGAGGAGGTCCTGCGCCAGCTCTTTCCGTGAAGCCGGATCATCGTACTTGGCAAAGTCGACGTTGACTAGTTCTATCCAGTCCACTGGCTGAGGGATCAGCCTGAGCACGCATGGAAAGTCAGCCTATTACATACACTTTTCTTTTGTCGGCTCAGCAGGGGTGAATTTTGGGATAGCAGGCGGCGCGGTGGAAGCCGACATGATGCAAGCAATTGTATGAAGGATGAATGTATCGCCAAGTTGCTGTTCTTGCTGATTTCTAGTTTATGTGCCAAGTTGTGTTGAAGTACGCGCACATTTATTGATATTGCCCTTCGGCGAGCTCAGGCGTGAAGCGGATGAGGAAAGAATGACACATCCTGCTTCTGTGTCCACCCTCGGTTTCACCATGGCCATGCGAAGCGGAGCTTCCACTAACAGGGGCCACTGAGATGTGGGTGGGGCGCAATGCGGAGGGGGAGCTCCCGGGAGATACGATCGGGGTTGCCGGGCGGGGTATCTGATAGGTAATGGCTGGCGGGAAACACTTCCGCCCTGATTCCCGCGTTATCGAGATAGCCATATCTAGAGAAATACTCTTTCCAATCACCTTCGACGGTCAAAAATCTAAAGAGACTCATTTTCATCTTTCAATTTTTGCCCGAGCCATGTCCGACACCACGCGAAAGTGGTACGAGAAATGGTCATGGTACGATGTCGGAGATACCAAGGAAGAAAGGCGGCTGCTGCTCAAACAAGACTGCATGATCTTGACATTCGGATGCCTCACATTCTTCACCAAAGTAAGTTTGCTCTATCTGAAAGTATTTTCTGTGCCCACTTACTCTTGCAGTTTCTGGATCTCCAAGCTTTTCAAAATGCGTATGTCACCGGCATGAAGGAAGATGTGGGCATGGGAGGGAATGATCTCCAATACACCACCGGTGTTTTTCAGGCTGGGTACTGCGCGATGATGATTCCAGCAAATCTTCTTCTCACGCGCATTGCGTAAGCACTACGATCAAGCTCGATGAGTCGCATTCTGATAGCACTCTTCCCAGGCCGAACATCATGATCCCCCTATGCGAAATCATTTGGGGTTGTCTCACCCTTGCAACCGCCTTTGTGGATACTGTGTCCCACATCTACGTGATCCGCTTCTTGAGCGGCATCTTCGAGACGATAGCGTACCCTGGCGTCATCTACTGCATTGGATGTTGGTACAAGAAGTCTGAAATCTCTCGAAGGCTGTCTTTGTTCTACATTGCCGGTCCATTGGGCACAATGTTTGCAGGCTACTTCCAGTCCGCCTGCTACACCAACTTAAATGGCGTTCATGGACTTGCTGGCTGGCGGTGGCTATTCATTGCGTAAGTCGCTCTTCTCATCCCATTTGTACTCTCGTATATACTGACTCCTCGCAGCTGCGGCTGCCTGACCATCCCGATCGCCATCTTCGGCGCCATCGTCTTTCCAGCTCGTCCTGATTCCGCAGTGCCCAGCCGCTGGCTGAGCAAGTCCGAAATTGCCATGACTCGACGCCGTCTCGTGTCCGACGGCAATGAGGCGCCCAACGTCAAGCTCACCCGCTCCGTCGTCGTCGCCGTGTTCAAATCCTGGCACTGGTACGCCTTCGTCTTGCTGTACACCGTATTTAACCAGGCGATGATCACCAACGGCCAGCCCTTTTCACTGTACCTCAAAGCACACACAGACCGATACTCGCCCAGCGAGATCAACAATATCCCAACCGGCCAGAGCGCCGTGTCGATAGTCGCCGCTCTTGGCTTCTGTTACTGGGCCGACGTGACGAGGAACCCCTGGTGCCCGAGCCTGACCATCTGTGTTTGCATGGCCTTCGGAAGTATCTGCATGGCGGTGTGGCATATTCCGGTCAGATTGAAGCTGTTCGCATTCTACGTCGCTGGGCTAGGAGGCGCGCTCAACCCGTTGTTCATGGGCTGGGCGTCAGAAGCCGTAAGTTTGTCTCTATTTGTCATTCTCGTCCATTCTGCTGACTGCTATTTCAAAGACCATGCACTCAGCAGAGGAGCGCACAGTGGTCGTTGCGAGTATGAACGCGTTCGGCCAAGCACTCCTTGCTGGCCTGAATATTGTGACCTTCCCGACTCCAAAGGCGCCACGGTTCAAGGTCAGTTCCTGCGTCATACACTAGCTTTCCCTCACTGACATCGCCGCAGTTCGGCTGGTACTGGGTCATGGCAAACAACATCATGCAGATACTCCTCGTGGTTAGCATTGCAGTTCTCCACACCCGGCAGAAGCAGACGAAGAATCAAATTATCGAAGGCGTAGAAAGTTATGATGCGGACGAAGAAATCAACATAGACACGGCCGATTCACCAAAGGAGCATGGTCAATCTCATAAATGAGGGCGTATATTAAGTTGTTTCTCAAAAGAAATATGTTTTACGATATTTATTATGTCTTTTCGTATCTGCCCTCGTGCTTCGTCGAATGATCAATTCTAAACTCATAAGAATTAAGGGAGAATAGCATTAACAACTTCCTCGCCCATTCGCGCATTTGCCACGCGCGAATTAAGCGGTGTGATCGTTGCAAGGCTGATTGGTGGATTTATTAATAGCGCAATGACTCACTAAGGCAAGGGCAATGTGGGGCGTACAAGAATCTATTTATAGATCTTTATCCCACTTTTATCCTCGTTCATCTGCTCTTTTCCATTGTACCAGACCAAAATTCCTCGGCAACGAATTACTTCGCTGCCTCTTGTTATACACAAGCATTCAAAATCCATTTGGCATAACCATTGGACAGCTCTATCACATAAGCGTCAATTTGGCGGATTGTGAGACTTGTTCCGGTGCATTATTTTAGATCTCTACGACCAGTACATCACGCAGACACAACCTCTAGAAGACATGCTCATGCCGCTTGAGCCAATAGCACCGGAGCACAGAAAATTTGTGTTCAAAAATCTAGGAAAGTCATCACAAGCGGGTTTATCTTGGCCATGCAGTAGCCTCCCTAGGTTTTCACAAACTCAACAGCTTTCATCTAGAGGTGCTGCGTCTTTATGTGGAGTTTGTAAAGGCATAACATTGAGCGCCTTAGAAAGCCCGGACGGATATACTTATGCTGGCTAGGATTTGAAACAATCAGCTGGCCTTCTAGAAGCCTGTCGTCTTTGCGCTCTCATTTTCAAAACTGTCAGGAATGCGTACGTTGATATGGTTCAACATGTCGACCTTGACGTCAAAATGAGTTTTGATCAAGTAAAGAAGGCTTTCTCCGAGATCCTTAGTGCGAAAGATCAATGTATCAAGCTCTTCGCATTTGCAGACTCAGACATAGCTCTCATACCCCAACCACCGTTCTTGGAGTCTCCCGGAGGCACCCCACCTCTTCTGACATTGTACAGCCCATCAGGTAAGATCTACAGATATTAGCGCGCGTTCCTTAAATCTTAATTTGAGTAAAGGATCCTCTTCTACTGGCTTAACTGAGTACTTCGTTCCGTGCTCTTCGACAATCGAAGCAGTGACCTTGGCTGCACATTGGCTCTCAGAATGTTTTGCAAACCATTTGGACTGTCCAAAAATGACTGAATATCCGCTCCCACTGAGGCTTGTCGATGTTGGCTATGAAAATAGTACAGGTGATTCACTACGCCTTTGGCTAAACCCTTATTCAAAAAAGGAGGAGGACGGCCAAAGAGGTCTATATGGACGATATGTCGCTTTGTCATACTGCTGGGGGACGCGGGCCTTTACCACACTTACACTTGAAAGGGAGGCCAGCATGATCAACGGAATCGATATAGCTGAGATTCCACAAACCATCCGTGATGCTATTCGCATTACCCGCTTACTTGGAGTTCGCTATCTCTGGGTCGATTCGCTATGTATCTACCAGGGAACTAGCGCCAAGGCCCGCCAGGACTGGATTGAACAATCCCAGCAAATGGGCAAAATATATGAGAATGCGATTCTCACTATCGGCTTGGAGACCGCGAGGGACGCATATGAAGGGTTTCAGTATACCGCAAGCTCTATTACGAAGTTTTTTGCTCTCCTACCGTTGACATGGTCATCATCAGAAAGGCACAATTCCATGTTTATTGGTCCGGATGGCGCCCTAGCCGTAAACCCCTACTCAAAGTTGCACACGCGCGGATGGACTTTCCAGGAACGGCTGTTGTCGACGCGTTATATCACATTCAGTTCAGGAGGAATGTTCTGGGAATGCTCGCACGGGAGGCAGTATGATAATGCCTGCTTCTTTCATTTTTATGACGAAGACCTCTCCCCGAAGCTGCCGGTGTCACCGACATACGAAGATTGGCACCTTATTATTGAGGAATATTCCGGAAAGCAGCTAACCAACTCCGGGGATAGGCTAGTGGCACTTGGCGGATTACGCACCCACTTTCTGCGCCTTCGTGGCGCACAAGATACGGACCTTGCCGGACTCTGGCGCAGCAATCTTTCCTGGGACCTTCTATGGACATTCGGAACGCGGGGAGACAGCACGGATACTGATTTGAGCGACTATGCGCCCTCCTGGTCATGGACATCGACCTTATACTCTACCAACTGGTCGATTAGTCATCTTTACGACTCAAGGCATGTATGCCATTCTAAGTGCGTATCAATAATTGACGCTACCGCAAAAAGCAATTTGACTGCACTGGAAGAGAGGATTGAAGGTATAATAAAGATCAGTGGGTTCGTGAGCAAGGTCGAATGGATAATAAGCGGAACTTCAGGTTCGGTGAAGGTAGTTGACGAGCTAGGGAACACAGTTAACGTGGAGATAGATAAAGAGCGCTCTTATTCGACAGAGCTCCGCCTGATCCAAGCGACTGGCCATGTTCCTAATTCGTTATTTTGTGTTCATTTCCACAGTAACCCTGGGTGCATTGGTTTCCTCGTTGAATCGATTAACGAGGCTTGTACTGAGTTTAGACGACTTGGGGTCTACCGGACCTACGATTCTATTATATCTAAACCAAATGGACCAATGATTGTCGAAGTTGTTTAGCTGCTAGTAAATCTATATCTTAGAATTTATTTCCTATTCTTCTTCTTGCATTTAGGTTTTCAAGGATAAACATCTGCTATGGAGAAAGTGAAGTAATCAGCCAAAACACCGGGCTACAGCTTACCATAGCTTCACCCATGCGCCGACTGTTTGTCTGCAGATATATGCGTACAGTTGTGACAACCTATCGTCTTATTTTGTGTATACCACGCTTGTCCATTTTCCACGAACTCGATGCCTGTACTCAGGGAAATCTTATGGAAGCTTTTAGGCTATGAGCGGCTCGATGGTGCCTTTGACGAGTCGAACCAAAATCTCGAAGTTACCAGCAGCGCGTACAAATGGGCCAGCATCATCTCGAAGCGAAGCGTGGCGTGCAACACATTTATGCAGAGACTATCTCATGTTTGCGCAAGACTGACAGGGCAGTCCCGCCGGCACCAACGCCTACCCTGATTATTCGCAGGTGCACGCCACATTCACTGAGGGACAAAACGGTCGATTTGATTGGCGACGCTCTTGCTCACCATTCAAAAGACCGTCTCCCCATATGCAAAGTATACGTGTCAGACTATTTTGCCTTACTGCCTCAGATCAGCTTCTACTCTTTGCCACCTCCTCACTGCTCCTCATCTTCACAAGCATCGGATAGCAATATCGGCTTCTATTCTCCTCGGTTATTTAAGCACTCATTTATGTATATAAGCAAGTCTACTTACCTCCCTCTCAGGAGACAGGCAGAATCTACTCTCTTTTCTGACCTTACTACTCTTCACTCACCCAAATCCAACAGTTATGAGCCCGGGGAGTGCCAAGACTACCCCACTTCTTAGCTCTTTGCTGATTAACTCGTCTACTCAAATGAGTACTCTTTACTGACACGCAACTGTTGTCAGAACTACGGCTTCTGCCCGGTTACAGGCTACGGCGACTGGACTAATTACTTAACTCGGAACTATACTGGTTACCACCTCTACGTGGATCCAACTGGACCATTAACTTTCTTAACAACTGCTTATTGACAACATGGGAGACTCTACCAAGTCCCACATTCTCACTAAGTCTTCGGACTGGAATCACTGGCTATTCTTAGTGAAAGGAAGAGCCTAGAACACTAATATCTGGGACCTCGTTGATCCTTTACTAACAACTAAACTCGAGGGCACTCTAAAGCCCACGAAGCCAACTATTTAGGGCACTGTTACTGCTGATAAGAAGCTTACCTACGACTATAAGATGAGTAACTACCGCGCTGATTATGTACTCTACGAAAAATAATAAAAGGCACTTGCTAATCTTGCAACCTACATTTAGGACTTAATTGCCACGAACCTACTCCCCTACATTAGTAACACGGATTTAGATAATTATCCCTGGACCTACTTGACAACTCTTAAAGCTAAGCTTGCACTAACCAACGAAGCCACCGATCTAGAGCTCGAACAGCAATATAATTAGCTTAAACGAGGACCTGCTAACTAGAACATCGAGAGATGGCTTTAATCCTGGGAAGAGGTCTATACTAAGGCTAAACAACGAGACTTGCCTTAAGTCAAAGACGACCGACTAGTTAGAGATTTCCTCCTCTCTCTTTAAGGCATTGATTCCACCTACTCTCAGATGGAACTATATATTCTACGAGGCTAGACTGACAAGCTATCTCTTTATAAAGCTATTAAGGACTACCGACAACACCTACGCATCGAAAATCTCGAGAAACCCTCTAAGTCTTCTAAACACTTAGCCTTC
Source organism: Macrophomina pseudophaseolina (assembly GCA_022204955.1). NCBI lineage: Eukaryota > Fungi > Ascomycota > Dothideomycetes > Botryosphaeriales > Botryosphaeriaceae > Macrophomina > Macrophomina pseudophaseolina. The sequence goes on from JAJJID010000098.1 coordinate 106,293, forward strand.
CCAGCCATTTTTAAGGGTAAGGAATAGAAAAACACTAACAAGCCACCTTGTATCTGTGGTCTTAATTACTGGTATAAGGAATGCTTCTACTTAAACGAGAATATACGGCCAAAGCACTAAAAACCGAATAAGGCTGCTTAAGTATATGTTAACGAAAAACTTAAGGATCCAAAAATCAAAGTAAAAGTTGACTATGTACTAAATCGAGAAAGAGAAAGATAACCTGGTTTCCAATCCACTACTACTACTAATAGTTAAAGTAAATCTCCTTTAATCGAGGTCGCCTTATTCTTAGTTATTAGTTACTCTATAAGGAGAGCTAATACTTCTCTATAATCGTCGTGGATTCTAGACTCTAGAACCGATTATTATATCTGCAATAGCTTTATGCAAGATAGATTTATATAAACTAGAGCTGCTAAACCAGACGAATATCTTACCTGCGGAGAAACGACTGCACTAATTACGGCTTATAGAATAGTCACTGTCAAAGTTAAAACGCCGTCTGGAAAGGGCTATATTACTCTCTAAGACGTTGCAATGTCTCCATCTTTTATGGCTAATCTTATATTACTCGATAAAGCTCTCGAAGCAGGAATCGACTGGAATCCAAGGACTGGCACTCTTAGTAAGAATGACAACACTATCTGCTTTACTAAACGATATAACGGTTATTTTTACCTCGAGCGTAACGTAGTAACTCTCTAAGCTTACTCTTTACTTATTGCATCACAACTAACTGCTTTCGCTACTAAAGCCGTATAGATTACCAACTGGTACTAAATCCTTGGTTACGCTAGCCAGGAAACTCTTTAACATCTCGAAGAATCCACTAAAGGCACCAGTATTACTCCATCTAATTAACCACTTTAGTACTGTGAAACCTACGCTCTATTAAAGGCTTACCGTCTAATCTCGCGATCACCAGACAAGGAAGAAGAACCGTTACAACCCTTCTCGCGCGTTATATTCGACCTTCTCTAGCTTACGCCAGCTTACAACGGAGATAGATAGATAGCTTATTTGGCCTACTCTTTATTAAACTTTATCCTTCCATTTACGTATCGGCACAAGTCAGATACAGCAGAACTTGCTATCTACGGACTTAAAATCATTAAGATCCGCTATTAAGGCAAGGTCATCTTCTTTAGAACTAATAGAGAAACTACACTCGGCAATATCTTCCTTACCTATCTTATGGATTATAAAATTACACTTAAAACTTCAGCTCCAGCAACACCCGAGTAAAACGGATACTCTGAACGCTTAGGGGGTGTACTTCTCACTAAAGCACGAGCTATGCGAATTGGAGTAAACCTCCTAGAACGACTCTGGCCTAAAACTATCCGAGCTGCCGCCTATATTTACAACAGGACTCCACTCAAGAAACTCGGCTAGACTATACCTTTCGAGAAAGTTACTGGCAACAAGCCAAATCTCTCTTATCTCAAAGCCTACGGATGTAAAGTATACTCTCTACGCAAGGATATCCCACGCACGCATAAGCTTGCTAAACGAGCATTTATCGGATATCTCGTTGGATACGATTTAACTAATATCTTCCGTATCTGGATTCCAAGCCAAGATAAAGTCATACGGACTAGAGACGTCACCTTTGACGAAATAAGCTTCTACGACCCTACGGAAACTAATATTGGCAAAATTCTTAGAAAAGAAGTAATTAAGACCCTTAATACTCCTAATCTACTATTAATCTACGGTCTTATGTCTTAGGAAGAATTCGAATCCTCCTCCCACTACGAAGGAATAAACGACGCTTAAGCAACTAGTTAATCTTAAGCTAAGAAAGACTCGTCTACTCGTTAATTACTAACACCTTTAGAATTAGTGGAACCCTAAATATAAGCTCTCGTACTATAAGAAGCTGTGGAGCAACAAGAATAAGTATAAGAATAAACTAAGTAACGACTTAGACCTCTGCTACTAGCTTAGTATAATACTCCACCACAACCAGGAGCTACTCCAGGCAATAGATGTTATGGTCTGGAAGCCTGGTGGCAATAGTAAGCTTCGGAAGAATCCTCAGCGGACACGTGACCCTATTTCACCCCTGTATTTAAGTTGATTCTTCTCTTCTTCTTCTTCTTCTTTCCTTAAGTTCTAGCTTCTTGTACGTAGCGCAATAAACCTTTCAGCGATCATCCTGAGGTTGAGCCTTGACAATAGAGCACTAAGAGGAGCAGATATTACAGCCGATATTACTAAAGAAATAATTATTCCCGAGAAAAGCTTAAGAAGTTCGAGAAACTAGAATCTAAATTATAGTAATAATCCTTTAAAGAAGCCTCGTAAACCATAGAAGAAAGTATACGCTACAACTCTTGCTTAAACTTAAGAATATCTAAAGTTAATTATTAAACAGTGAGGAATTAAGGTTCACTGCTGCTTCATTGAATAGTGTTGAGGCGACAGTATATATATATGATAGTGGGGAGGATACATGAGGTGATGATGGTGTCTTGGTGGTGTAATGCTAAAAGTATAAAACTGGTGACTAAAAAGATACGAATGACGGCAATCCGTAACGGCAATAGTGGTAATGGTTGACACACCCCCTTCATAAAGCACTGTTGATGTGATTTATAACTGTTTAGCTAATAATAATGTAAAGGAAGAAACAAAGATAGAAAAATAGTTAGCAATTTAGTTAAGAAAAGATTTAAAGGGAAGGGTACTTCTCCTTCTTAGTCCTACTAAACTAAATAACTAATGTCTGTAAGATTAAGCTAATTACGGAATAGCTTAAATCTTTAGGGTGGAAGTGGTTTTATTAGGCCATCAGCTATCATCTCAGCTGTAGGAGTCCACTAAAGCCTAATATACTATTGTTGGACTTCCTGACGTAGCCAGTATTAATAAATATCAATATGGCGAAGCTTAGTGTTTAGCTTTGGGGCTGATTCATCCAGGAGGCCAATAGTGGCTTAATTATCACACTGAATGAATAGGTAATGATCAGGATTCAGGTCGATTTGTTTAAAGAAACGACCCCACTAGATAAGCTCCTTTACTATTTGTGAAAGAGCAAGGAACTCAGCTTCTGTGCTTGATGTTGTGACCGTCCGTTGCTTACTTGCTTTCCAGTCAACTGGGCTAGAGAAAAGTTGAAAGACATATCCTTAATAACGTACTCCACAAGCGAGATGAACACACAAGCGAGATGAACACTTCCGCCGCGGCGCGCCCCCTCTATGTTCAACACCGAATTCTTCCACAACACAACATGGAATCGATTTCATACGAAGCTAGAGTTAATTTGGCTCTTGAAGCCATTCGAAATAACAAGAAGCTAAGCCTACGAGCTGCAGCCAAGATCTACAACGTTACAATTAATACTATCCGCAACCGACGCGACGGTAAACCTGCACGACGCGATACGCCACCCAATTCGAAAAATCTCACGGAATTAGAGGAGGAGGCTATTGTACAATACGTACTCGAACTGTCTGCGCGATCTTTTTCACCTAGACTACGTGGTGTGGAAGATATGGCCAACCATCTGTTGCATGCACGCGACGCGCG